>BQNB010095469.1:0-25861 GCA_026074375.1 Tanacetum coccineum
CTGCAACAGACAAATGGTGATGATCACAAGGAAACCACAAACCTACCACTAAATGTGAGAACTTTTTCATGGAGACGAGTTGTTGTTTTCTTTTTGTGGGCTTCCGCTTGGGCATTGTATGTGCTAATCCTATGTGCCATTTCACTAAAAGAGTACAGCGGTCTTGGGGAAATGTTTAAAAGGTGCAACCTAGAATCTCTCTTGATGTTAAAACTTACCATCCTTTTGTTGACATATATTCTTTAATATGAATTCCTACTTGCAGAACGTATGGGTTTATTCTCAGTGTAGAAGATTTATCTCCAAACATTGGTGTCATGTGGTGAGTACATATATCCTTGTGGTGGTTAATGTTCATGGACTAAATCATATAATTAAAATTCATCCAATTTTTTTATGTGTGGATACAGGTACTTCTTTGCAGAAGTTTTTGATTTTTTCAGAAACTTCTTCCTGATAGTATTTCATATAAACATCTTCTTCATGGTATTACCACTTGCTATACGGCTATACCACCGACCTTGCTTTCTGGCATTTGTCTACATTGCCATCGTTTCAATCCTAAAGTCGTATCCTTCAGTAAGTTCTCTAGTATCTTCTGACATGCTATTATTACATATATGCATATTACTGTTTTATAATGAAACACACACTCGTTACATCTGATATGTGCTTTGTTGGAATAATGGTGGCATTTTTGAACCATTTACTTATAAATGGATCGATTTGGGTTTTGTTTTATCTTCAAAGGGTTAAAAAAAGTGGTCAAATGGGTTGGATGGGTCAAAAGTTGCTCCAAGTGTATTAGTGATGCATAAAACCTCCTAAACAATTTTATTCATAAAAAATGAGTATTTTTAAAATAGTAGAGTTCTGTAATTTATTCTTTTGACACTCTAGTTATTTGTTAAATTTTATTAAAAATTGGACAAAAGACCCGGCCCGCACTAAAATTACCTGACCGCACATATTCTCACCTCATATAGTTCTCACTGAACATATTGGCATTGTGATCAATTGTTTGATTGAATTGACAGGTTGGAGATTCGGCTCTTTACTTGGGTTTGCTGGCTCTCTTTGTAAATGCACTAGCTGGTAACTGATTGAAACACTTATTCGACACCATGCTATTACAGTACTTTTTAAGCTTCTACACCATAAGCTTATTTATTAATTTATAATCTATATTTGTGGCAGATATGCAATTCTCGTTTTTCCTTTTCTCTGGGTATCTCGGGACTTTACTTCTCAGCCCTGTGATGCACAACCTGTGGATATGGAGGGTACAGATGTTGCTAATGTCTTAACAATTGGTTTGCTTACTTGCACTATAACTTGATTATATTTCGAACTTTGGCATTTGCAGGGAACCGGAAATGCGAACTTCTACTTTGCTACTGCTATGGCTTATGCTTGCTTTCAGGTTGGTCAATGTTTGTGATTTGACTTTCAGTATCCGTGCTTTCAAGCTGTATATTATATATCCACTACCACCTTTATAGAAAACGATGATAGTGGTTTGAGTTGTACAAATATTCTAATCGCCCTCTAGCACTGACAAAATAAACGATCCTGTGGACTAACTTATAAATTATGTGAAAAAAGAAAATTTGCAATCTTTACAGGACATCTGAAGGATGATATAACATATAAACTATGTCTTTGCCGTTGATTATAAAACACCTTCTAAGTTTCTCTATTATTTCAATTGCATAGATTATCTTGGTGGTCGAGAGTGTTAGTTCGATGCTCAACCATGATAGAGCTCTTAAGCGAGGTACTGCAACAGTTGAAAAGAAGGTACAGTAATACAAACCAAGGATTCTATTACAAAGTCCCAGAAAGATTGTTATTAAGAGGTAATACACAGTTTTTAACAGTTCTTTTAAGATTGTTTTTCTTTTGACATATGGGTTCCGTAGTATCTTGTAATTTGCATGAGCAAACTTGCAGTAGACGAGTAGGACGAACTTATAACAATTAGAACTTAGAAGCAGTGTGATATATAATGTTTTCAAGTTCAAGGTTTAGGTTATGCGGCATTAAATCGCAAAAAAAATGGTCCTTTTGCTATGGTATTAAGCTATGAAATAAGTCAAACATTTCATTAACTACGGCAATGGTCATTGTGTTATTGGATTTTCATTCACTTCTTATTTAATCAGTTTTCTCTCGAGTTTTATATAATTTTATAACAAAATTCATTACTCAACTCAAAATCAGATTTCTCAAATTGTTGCATTTACATTCTAATCATTATTTGCAATCAAGCCTGAGTATTACTTGTCAATCCTGGTGGACTTGTCAAATTGTTACATTACATATTTGTAATTAACTTTCAAAGATGATGATAACAAATCTTTTATATGATAGAAAGAATTACATCATTTCAGAGTTTTCTATGAGATTTGATTGGTGAAAATTTAGTCAAAATTGAATTTAATTTGGTCAAAATTGAAAATTTGGGTGGAAGAATTTGGTGGAGAAAAAAAATACATAAAAATATGTGTCTGAAAACAAAAACTTAAAAGAAGAGGAGCTAATTAACAATGTTGTAAAAATCGGTCATGGCGGCCGATATATCAGTGATATATCGCTTGGCGGTGGTCTACCGCCATGATATCTCGGCCAAGCTTGGCGTTTTGGTCAAAATCGGTCAACGGACCGCCTAGGCGGGTCAAATCGGTCAAATCGGCCGCCTAGGTCAACGTCGGTCAACAAATCGGCCGATTTTTTGTGGTTAGATTTTCTGCTTATTGTGGTGTTTTCCTGCGGAGAAGATGTAAAAGAGGAAGGAGAAGGTGAAATGAGAAAATAGAGGCTGCATTTTCACTTTTAACCTAACCCTAAAAAGTTTCCTTTTAAGGGGGTGTTTGGCTAAGCTTATATGATGAGCTTATAAGCTTATTAGCTTATATGTGTTAAATAAGCCGAAACTAAGTGTTTGACCAAGCTTATATCACTGGGCTTATGAGCTTATATAAGAGGGTTTTGGTAAGCCCAAACTTTGTGGCTTATATAAAGAGGGGTGGGTTTATATAAGAATATTATATAAAAAGACTTTTATACCCTTATTTTATTATTATGTACTTTTTTGTCATTTTACCTTATTAATTATATAAGCTAAACCAAACACTTAACAAAAGCTTATGAGCTCATAATATATAAGCCATAAGCCACTGATATAACATAAGCATAAGCCCAATTCATAAGCTTACCCCAGACTACACCATGGATGAGCAACAAGACCTTAGATTTTTCTTCACTTTAAATGACCTTTATTAAGACAGAAAATGGAATTTACTTTGCTGTATGCTTCTTGCGAGACACTTTACCGTGTCTCGCGTTTTCGTGTATATATATATATATATATATTTTTACTTTTTGTTAAATGTGGGGTCACCATAACAAAAAAAATTGTGGTGTTGACTAAGAAGTGTGTTTTTGGTGTTATGAGGTGTTTTGGTGTTATGAAAAAAAAGTGATAATGTGGCACCACTTTTTCCCACGGCTTAAGCCACAGTTCAACACCATACCCCTTGCTCTAATATGAGTTGTTATTTATACCGTCTCACTCTTTAGTTATGTCGACGTTGATCACTTCCACAATCACCATTAATCCATCACATGAATGTATACAATTGACTTATTTTATCATTCTATATTATGATTTAATCACGAATCTTTCACTACCGTATCAATCAAACATTTACGACATGGTAAGCAAAATGTAGCTTCTGTTTAATTTGTTTGAGGAGGTTTCAAGTGAAGCAAAATGTCAAAACATCTTATTCATCTTGGAATTACAAGTGCAAAAAAAAAAGATAGCTTCCTTCACTTTGGAAAATTTGAAAAAAAGAACAAAAATGCTATCTTGTGCAAATCAAAGAGAATAATTAGTTGGAAGAAAACTGTAGCTTTTATATCGCAAATTTGTAACCGAACATCTAATGTACACATGTCAAGCCGTTAACTCAATACGAGCATCTGATTATTGCAAATCCTAAAGTTATAGTGATAATATAGTTCCTAGAAAATCTTTAGTGACGATATAGTTATTGCAAATTGTTCCTACACAACAATTGTGTTTACCTAAAGGAGTTTGCACCAGGTGTGTGCATATATCTGTCTCAGTCAGGATACGTGCAGAAAATTCCGAATAACTTCAGAGTAGATAATGGCAAATTGGCATGTTTGTCATTGTGAGCACACTTCAAGGTATCTTTGAACGATTGTCCGTCGAGTGACTAAGATGCGAAAAGAATGAGTAACGTCCCAAATGTGAATGTTGTAGGTAGTTTCATGCACTTTATGGTATGTACTAGATTGGATATTGCATATGCTCTTAGTATTGTAAGCAGATACTTGGCGAATCCATGGAAGAACCATTGGGAAGCAGTGACGTGGACTTTGAGGTATCAAATGGGCACTCCTAATGTGGGTCTAATATATGGTAGAGATCAAGGAAAACACGTAGATGTTGACGGTTTCGTGAATGTTGATTATGCTTAAGACTGTGACAAAGGTAGGCTGATAATCAGATACTATCTGTATATGGTACATGGCTGTGTTGTGAGTTGGAAAGTCACTCTACAACATGTTGTTGCATTATCTACTACCTAGGAGAAGTATATGACGCTTACAGAAGCCGTACAGGAAAGCGTTTGGGTTAAAGGCCTACTAAATTGAGTTGGGAGTAAACCTGAGGTCAGTGGTTGTGAATTGTGATAATCAAGGGGCAATTCATCTCCCAAAAAATGCAATGTTTCATGAGAGGACAAAGAATATCACCGTGAGGTATCACTTCATCAGGGAGATCATGGAGTCTAAAGAGATAGAAGTGGCAAAAATAGGAACGAAAGATAATGCAGCTGACGCATTCACAAATGTGGTTTTAGGTTCGAAATTCAAGTATTGTATGAAGATACTTGGTGCCTGTTAAATAATCTTTCCAATAAGGTGGAAATTGTTGATATTAGCGTTTAAATCTAGTTAGGAGTATTAGTCGATTAAGGTATACGTTAGCGAGTTCTTATGTAAAGTTTACTTGACTTGTTTAGCTTTGTTTAGGAATGTTTTGAGTTTGCTGGAACTTCAAGCCATGTCCTAGTCGGTAAATGCTAGGATATTCGACCCCCTCATTTCTATAAATAGATGTGAGGGGTGATGCTCCAAACACACACATTCTTCTATTCTTTCTTCGAACCGATCGTGGTATAATAAACGAGTAATTGTTCGGTTAGACTTTGTGTATTTTTGTTCGTGTTCTTTCTTCGCTGTTCAACAAGTTACGTTTAAAGGTTGCTACTTGTGCTCGATACAACCTGTAATTTTGAGTTTGTTGTCGCAATCGTCCAACAAGTTTGTCATCATCAGCTTTTATATAGTTCTTCTAAAATGCATGAAAAATCAAGCATACGTTGTGAGGCAACCATTTCTAATAAAATGAATGGATCTAACCCGGAATCACCCCTACATAATTGACCACGATATGAATTTAGACATCGAGCCCACGGCCATTTCTTATAGTCATAAAACAAAATTGATCGGAATTCATGTTTTTGAGTTGGTAATGGATCAAACGTTCAGTAAGATTGCATCCAAATAGGGGGGAGCTTATATATACTGTTGACGTGAATGGTACAAACATGTATAATGTCCGTTTGTGCATCAAGACCTCTGTGGAGTCTTTAATAAACAAGTGTCTTAAACTTAATGTGAGAGGTTGCATGGTTACAATAAGAGCTAAAGAAATATCAGGTTGGATAAAGGCCATCTAATTTGGAGACTAAACAGAAAGAGGGAATGGAAATACCGGCAGATAGTGACTCAAATATGGAGGAAAATAATTGGGACAAGAATGATGAAGAAGGGGTGGAAGATACCTTTTGTAATATACACAATGCAGCAGACGATATGAAGGACGTTTCATCAGATCCGTTTGGTCTTAATGGGCTAATCAAAAGGACCACAAAAGATAACATTTTGGTAAAGGAAAATGAACCTGATTACCCTTCTGGTTTTACACCAATGGGTAACTGTAGCAATACAAAAAACGAAAAGCGGAACACATTGAATGTTGGAGGGGAGGAGCAGATTCCATCAAAGGATAACGATGTAAATGAAGTTTTTAATTCTATAGAGGAAAGTCACAATGGAAAGGATGATCAGTAGACTAACAGAATAGAGAACTCGTTTTAGATAAGGAACCGGTAAAAGAGACTCATAGTAATTCACATTCGTTTCGAGATGAATCATTAGCAAGAACAAATTCTATTCTTGAAGGTTTTTCCATGCTTGATAAATTCAATGATGTTATTGGATTTGGGCAAGCAATGGGGTTTGATATGAAAGGCTGTGAAAAGGACTTAAAATATATCATTGCTAGGATGGGAGGAATGAATGATGATTAATGCAGTTAATGTCTCTAAATATTTAGGGGTAGGTCGTAAGGAGAAAAAGAAACGGGTTAGGAATTTATGTACCACTCATAACCTTAATTTCCTTTCAATTCAAGAAACCAAAAAAGAAAAGTTTTTAGCATTGTGGTTCGGGCATTATGGGGCAACTCATATTTTGATTTCTCTATGGCTCCGGCTATTGGGAGATCAGGTGGTATTTTATGCATATGGGATAAAGGTTCATTCTCTAAGCACAAAGAAATTATTGAGTCCAACTTTATTGCAATTGAAGGTAATTGGATTTCAACCTCCACACCTATTCTGCTTATATCTGTATACGCCCCTCAAGATTTAAATGAAAAAGTTGCTTTGGAATCGTCTTTCTTCCTTAATGACTGGTTGGAATGGCGAGACTATTATTATGGGAGACTTTAACGAAGTTAGGTGGGAGCATGAAAGGTATGGGTCAATATTTCATCGTAATCAGGCTCACACTTTTAATGATTTTTTCCCAGGCTAATTTGATTGATATCTCCTTGGAGGTTTCATGTACACGTGGTCAGACAAAGAAGCTTCGAAGATGAGTAAAATAGATCGCTTTTTTACCTCTGAAGGATTACTATCTTTTTTTTCCACATTTTTCGGGCTTGGTTCTTATGAGACATCTATCGAATCATCGCCTTATCTTATTACACGAAGTAGTGGAAGATTATGGTGCCACTCCTTTCAGGTTATTTCACTTCTGGTTTCTAGAACTGTTGGGCCAATTTCATTGCCCACTGACTCCTCACTTAGGATTTGAATACAAAATAATCTAAGTGTAATTATCCTTTAACAATTCAAGGTCACTAAGTAAATAGTCGCTCAGTGAGTTACCTTCAAGATGCTCAGCCTGAGTCTACAAGAAAGACTCTAGCATGCAGTGAGGTGGTACTCAGTGAATGAAGCCTGAGCCAAAGAAGAAGGTTGATGTGTTCAGTGAGTTGTGGCAATAAACTCACTGAGCCCCATACGATCTCCAACAACTAGAAGACCCTGAAGACAAGAGACTGAAGAATAGGCGGGATAGTTTGAAAGCAGATAAGTCCAAGCTCTTATCTCCTGAAGTCAACTTATCCTGAAGAGGGTATAAGACAAGTTCAGTGTCAGGACTGAACTTAGAAAGAGAATTTGTCCCATACCTAGAATAGAAATTGTAATAGAGACAAAGCTGTACAAATGTACTAGCGTATTAGGATTAGGATTAGTGCTTACCACCCATGTGGGTGTGACCCTACCTAGGTAGTATAAATAGAACTCTTGTAATGGAGTAGATGTCAAGTTTGTGCATTCAAAGTCGTAACTTTCACAAACACACATCTACTCCTCCAAATCTACTAAGTCCCTGAGCAAGCTCAGTTGGTTGACATAGTAGTTAGTTTTGCATAACACTTTAGGTTTATGCAAAGTTATTAGTGAGGAGATCACACACACACACATTGTCATTCAATCCCCATTGTAGTTCCGCATACAATGAGGGTATAATTCTTAATAAAAAGAGTTAAACGTTGAAAAGTTATTTTTGTGTCTTTTACTTACTAGTTATATTTACGTACACAAATCTTTTCAAAGAACAGATTGTTTACTTTACTTGCTAGCCATGAGTTAGTTAATGATAACTTTGTAGTTATTGTTCACTAACTAAGTGGGAACAACAAGAACCTGATTTTGTGTGGAGGTAGTGGAAAACTCATGGGGTAAAGATGGTGTGCTAGATACGAATTATATTGTTCGTCTCAAGAATAAACTTAAAGCTTTGAAGAACCAACTGAAAGTTTGGAGTAAAACTAAAAGAGATGAACGAGTGCAACAAAAAAGAGAATGTACTATTAAGCTTGAAGAAATAGATAAATGTATTGATCAAGGACAGGGGTCTCAATCTGACTTAGATAAACGTTACAACACAACTTTTAGAATTGGAAAAGAAGGAATTTGTGGATTTAGCTCAAAAGGCTAATATCAAATAGGACATTAAGGGTGATGAAAACACTAAGTATTTCCATGTGTTTTATAAATAAAAAGAGACGCTAACTCGCAGTTATTAGGGGTTTTGATTGATGGGGAATGGGTTAAAGAACCACAACGTGTGAAAGAGGAATGTTACAATCACTTTTCTACTATATTTGCTTCACCTGATTAGACGAGGCCGCAAACTTTGGAGGATTTTCCTAGATCTTTATCTGTGGAGCAAGTTGAAGATTTAGAGATACCTATTAGTTACGATGAAGTCAAAAGAGCAGCGTGAGTTTTGGAATCTTGTTGGGACTGATGTGGTTAAAGCTATTGATCATTTCTTTTCTTCTGGCCGTTTTCTCACAGGTTGTAATTCTTTCTTTATTACTCTAATTCCGAAAGTGGTTGATGCAAAACTTGTTAATGATTTTCGTCTGATAAGCCTTATTGGATGCTTTTATAAAATCATTAATAAGATCTTAGCAAACAGGTTGTCTTTGGTGATTGATGATCTTGTGAGTAAAGAGCAACCAACATTCATAAAAGGGCGTCAAATTCTTGACGGTCCTTTTATTTTCAATGAGATGATCTCGTGGTGCAAAATTCATAAACAACAAGCTTTGAGGTTGAAGATTGATTTTGAAAAAGCTTACGATTGTGTTAGATGGGATTTTTTGGATGACATTTTGGCTTGCTTTCATTTTGGTGTCAAATGGAGGTCCTGGATCAAAGGATGTTTTTCTTCATGTATGGGCTCGATTTTGGTTAATGGCTCTCCTACTTGTGAGTTCCAATTCCAACGAGGTTTGAGGCAAGGACACCCCTTAGCTCCATTCCTTTTTATTCTTGTTATGGAGAGCCTTCACATCTCATTTACGAGAATCATGGAGCGTGGGCTGTTTTCTCCGATTTGTATAGGTAATAAAAACCGTGTTACCATCTCTCATCTTTTTTATGCGGATGCCGCAATTTTTATTGGCCATTAGCCGATTGCTTCAATATTTTTACTTGGCTCCGAAATGAAGGTTAATTTTTGTAAATCTAGTCTTATGGGGGTCTCGGTTCCAATTGGTGATGTTGAGACTGTGGCAAGTGTGGTTGGATGTAAAGCATCCAAGTTGCCGGTTACCTATCTTGGAGTTAAAGTTGGAGAGAACATGATGAGATCCAAGGCTTGGAGTGACGTGATATCTAAAGTGTCCATTAGATTATCTAAATGGAAAGTGAAAACTCTTTCAGCGAGAGGTCGTTTGACTCTTTTAAAATCGGTTTTAGGATCAATCCCTACTTATTACATGTCGCTTTATAAAGCTCCGCAGGTTGTGATCAATTCTCTTGAATCATTACGTTACAAATTCTTGGCAAAGTTTGATGAAAAGAAATTAACTTGGGTTGCTTGGAAGAAAGTCTTATCATGTAAAGAAAGTGGGGGATTAGGAGTTAACAGTCTACTTGCTTTGAATCATGCTTTACTTTTTAAATGGATTTGGATATTCAGGAATGATCCGCATGCTTTATGGGTTCGGGTGGTGAAATCTAGACATGGCGCCGATGGTTTGTTGTCATCATCAGTCAATCGCCTAAGGTATCATTCTGTTTGGACTCAAATAATTAAAGCCATGCATGATCTCAAGGAAAAAGGTCTGGACTTGTTGTCTTTTTGCATTCGGAAATTGGGGAGTGACTGTAATGCCAAATTTTGGAATGATTTATGGCAAGGCGATCATCCTCTCAAGATGCGTTTCCCAAGAGTGTGTGCTTTGGAGCTAAACACATAGATATTAGTGGCTCAAAGAAAGAGCAAAGATCGAGTGTGATATCCTTTCATCGTGCTCCCAGGGGTGGTATTGAAGCCACACAATGGGAAGAGATAAATCAAATTATAGACTCGATGTGTTTGACATCAATGGAAGATAGGTGGATATGGTCCATGAATGGGTCGGGGTTATTTTCTGTAGCCTCTACTCGAATAGACAAATTATTATTGAGCTTAGGTGGTGATTCTACCAAGTGGTGTAAACTTCTTCCCATCAAGGTTAATATAATGGTGTGGAAGCTCTCGCTAGATAGGCTTCCAACTCGTCTAAACCTTTCGTCTAGCGGCATTAATATTCCTACTCTTCACTGTCCGATTTGTGAAGATCATTTGGAATCGAGAGATCACCTCTTATTTTCGTGTACGTTTGTTAACAATGTTATTGATAGGTTTGCAGATGGTGGGAAATTCAAATTCCTCATATGTCGACATTTCAATAGTGGATGGATTGGTTTAGTACTCTTCATTAAATAGCAAGCAAAAAGTTTATCTCCAAGCAACTTTCTTCTCTCTATGGTGGCACGTTTGGGCGTTTCGTAATGCTTGTATTTTTGGATCGGCGAGACTTAGGCATAAATTGTTTTTTTTGATAACTTTCTTTCTATGACTTTCAATTGGGTCAATCGTAGAGGTAAGTCAAATTTAAGTTGGGTCGATTGGCTTAAAAATACATCTCTTTGTATATCTCGTATGTAATTTTGTTTTGTTTTAACTCCTTGCTAATTTAATAAAATATCGTCGTTCCAAAAAAGAAAATAGTTAATAGAATGAAGAGGAGAAGTATGAAAATTGGGCAAAAAAAAGTAAGGTTTTATAGAAGTAAAAAGTTTTTTTTTATCAAACATCCCCGACGGTTGGAAAATGATGAGGGTGGTATGCGATTTATTTCGGTCGGGTAGCAGACCACATAAACCATTTTGAGAGAGGGAGACGCGGTGGGTAAGAAGGGGGGTTTGAAGGGGAAGGACTCGGACTCGGTGGCTAATACTGTTGGTCTTATTGATTGTTAGAAGGGTTTTAGCCGTACAATAGCAACGTACTTTCTCAAATGTTCCGTTTTGGTACGTGAACTTTTTTTTGTTCCACTTAATGTAACGAACTTTCAAGTTTTGTGTTAATTTGCACCAACCTTGACTGGCAACCGGGAAAAAAGTTATAAAACCGGAAAAAGCCTACGTGGCATGTTTAATACTTTCTCTAATGTTCCGTTTTGGTACGTGAACTTTTTTCTAATGTTCCGTTTTGGTACGTGAACTTCTTTATACACACGTTTTTATACACGTTTTTATATACATTTGTATACACGATTTTATGCACACATTTTTACACATATTTTTATACACACATTTTTATACAAATATTTTTACACATACTATTATACACGTATATAAAAACGTGTGCATAAAAACGTGTATAAAAATTGATACTTTAAATAATATAAAAATATGTGTATAAAAATGTGTGTATAAACACGTGTATAAAAATGTGTGTATAAAAATGTATGTATAAAAATGTGTATTAAAGTGTGTGTAGAAAAAAGTGTATAAAAATGTGGTATAAAACGTGTATAAAAAGGCGTATAAAAAATAGTGTATAACAATATTGTATAAAAAATATGTATAAAAAGACGTGTGTAAAAATAACGGTAAAAAAATATGTATAAAACTGTATATAAATATATTGTGTTTAAAAATATGTTATATAAACATGTATAAAAAATGTTATAACAATAAAGTGTATAAAAACGTGATAAAAATGCGTGTAAAAAATGTATGTATAAAAATGTGTATAAAAATATGTGTTTATAAATATTTGTATAAAAACGTGTTTAAAAATGTGTGTATAAAAACGTGTAAAAAAATATGTGTATAAAAACGTGTGTATAAAAATGCTTGTATAAAAATATTTGTATAAAAATGTGTATATTAAAACGTGTTTAAATTGAAAAAATAATTAAAAAAATAAAAATAAACAACCGTTAGTATAAAGGACTAACGTTGCAAACGTTCATTGGCTAAAAAGCCTAACGTTGCAAACGATCGTTAAGTGGAACAAAAATATAGCTGGTTCCGGTAAAACAAGTTTGATGGTGCAAATTAACACAAAACTTGAAAGTTCGTTACATTAAGTGGAACAAAAAAAAGTTCACGTACCAAAACGAAACAATACAGAAAGTACGTTGCTATTGTACAGCTAAAACCCTTGTTAAACACTGGACTGAATTATCATATTGTACGGAATATAATTGATAAATTGTTCACACGTTTTAATTATTTAGTTTAAGAGTGTAATTCTGATATTTAAAACATTACAAAAACCAAAAACAAAATCATTTAACAAAGATTTAGTAAAGGTCATATTATTTTTAATAAATTTACTCGTATTTAATAGCGACTCATTACCTATTTCTCTTGAAATATCATTTATTTCGTATCAGAAAATCTTAGGGAGATATTCCAAACTTTGCAAAAGTCAATGATTTGGAGTCACAATCAAAGGTAGCGAACAAACCCTGAACTGGACTGTTCTCCTTTTTACATTAAAACTTAAATTACAAGTTAGAACCAACTAAGTTACTAAAAAACATTCGCATTAATAACTTACATTTAACTTACACTTTTGGCACCCATCATACCCAATTAAAACACCAACCCACCACAAAAACTAATTAAAAAAAACAAAGAAACAAAACCAGCGATTCATTGGTTAACCAACGAGCATCCAACGCACACATCCTAACTTAACACACGGTGCATTATCTTGGGTTTAAGTTAATTCCACGTGAGCCTAACGAGCTCAATTCGTTACTATACCTCGAGCTCTAAATATACGGACCAAAATTTAAAAGAATTTAAAACCCTGTTAACAAAAGCAAGAAAAGAAAAAGAAAAAAAGCCTTCTAGTAACTTTAAATCTACACATTGACATAATACCACAAGTAATTAGAGATACTATCAAAGTATTTGCGCGTTGCGGTGGTAGATACTTTGTAATAAAAAATTTTGACGAGTAATGTGGTGTTTAGTTGTGGAAATTTTTTTATGTTTTTATGTTTCTAAATTTCTAGAGAATGAGATGGTTTTTATTCTCTAGAGAATAGTTGGGAATTTTGAAAACCTATTTAGATAAGAGTTGTATTTTTCTTTTTTTAAAATGAAAAAATGTTTAGATGGATCTATTTTCACTCATTTTTCTTTTCATATTTAGTATTTTATTCATATTAGCTCTTTGTATACGATTATAAAAACAATAAAAAAATAAAATTTAAATGAAATTAATAAAAACTAACTACAATCATAATCATATATTTAATTTGTAGTATACTCGAAATTAACATTACCGAACATATATAAATCTCAATTAACATTACGTTTTCGTCAAATTTCTTACGTTTTCGTCCGCTTTTTTTACGTTTTCTGATTTCTAACGATTTCGTCCGTTTTTTACGTTTTCGTCCCTTTTTTTACGTTTTCGTCATATTTCTTACGTTTTCGCCCTTTTTTACGTTTTCGTCCGATTACTTACGTTTTCGTCTGTTTTTTTACGTTTTCGTCTGTTTTTTACGTTTTTGTCCGATTTCTTACGTTTTCGTCTTTTTTTTTACGTTTTCGTCTTTTTTTACATTTTCGTCTGTTTTTTTTACGTTTTCGTCTGATTTCTTACGTTTTCGTCTGATTTCTTAAGTTTTCGTCTGATTTCTTAAGTTTTCGTCTGTTTTTTTACGTTTTCGTCCGTATTTTACGTTTTCGTCATATTTCTTACGGTTTCGCCCTTTTTTTACGTTTTCGTCCGATTACTTACGTTTTCGTCTGTTTTTTTACGTTTTCGTCCGATTTCTTACGTTTTTGTCCGTTTTTGTTTGTTTTCGTCTGTTTTCTTAAAAAATTGTAAATTTAAGAAATCGGACGAAAACGTAAAAAATCGAACGAAAAAGTAAAAAATCGGACGAAAACGTAAGAAATCAGACGAAAACGTAAGAAATCAGACGAAAAAGTAAAACATCGTACGAAAACGTAAGAAATATGACAAAAACGTAAAATACCGGACGAAAACATAAAAAAACGGAGAAAAATGTAAAAAAATAGACGAAAACGTAAGAAATCGGGCGAAAACGTAAGAAATCTGACGAAAACGGGCGAAAACATAAAAAAACGGATAGAAACTCAAGAAATCGGACGAAAACGGGAAAAAACGGACGAAAACGTAAGAAATCGGACGAAAACGTAAAAAACAAACGAAAACGTAAGAAATCGGACGAAAACGTAAGAAATCGGAGGAAAACGTAAGAAATCGGACGAAAACGTAAAAAAAACAGACGAAAACGTAAGAAATCGGACGAAAACGTAAGAAATCGGACGAAAACGTAAAAAAAACAGACGAAAACGTAAGAAATCTGACGAAAACGTAAGAAAACGGGCGAAAACGTAAAAAACGGATGAAAACGGACGAAAACATAAGAAATCGGACGAAAACGTAAAAAACCGACGAAAGCGTAAAAAGACTGACGAAACGTATAAAACGTTCAAAAATGTATGAAAACACCATAATTTAGTGGGTCGACCTGACCCAAACCGTTTGACCCATGACCCGTTAGACCCATTTTTAAAACATGACCTGTTTGACCCATGACCCAAACCGACCCAATCCGACCCATTTGCCACCTCTAGATAGGGTTAGAATATTGGTACTCACGTTTTATTTGGTTTGAGTTATATTTACGTTTTATTTTGTTAGGGAAAAAAGAAATGGAGAATAGTAAATTGTGGTTTTCTATTTTTCCATATAAATTTAGAAAATGAGAATTTTTTTTTTGAAAAATATTGGAAAAAAGTGCAACTAAACAAGTTTTCCGTTTTTCCATCTCAAATATAAAATTTCCTGAAAAAATAGGATATTTTTTCCCAACTAAACACACCTTATGTTTTTTCAAAATACATGTATAATTTTTATTTTTTTCTGTTTTATAAGTTATGTTATAGAGTATTATCGATATATATAAAGATAATAGATTCATTAAATCTTTTATCTATTACGTATAATATGAACTTGAGGATGATTAATAATTTTTTCTTTTAATTTATCTGTTTTCTGACTCGACATTGTAAGGCAACTAATCTCATAGAAACTACCATTTTAGGTAGCCCGGAGTCGGCTCAAGTGAACCTTCGATGTGCTTCGATTGTACAACATGATTTCGACAATGAAAAATCCACCAAAAAGTCTTCGGGTAGATTTGAGATGTGATTAGATAATGTTAAATCTTTGTTTGAAAGTAATAAATTGTTTAGGTTTGTTGTATTTTAAAATACAAAGTCTAGAGGTATAAAGTTTAAAGAAGTTATTTGTTTATTTTTTAAAGTTATAATAAAATTTGTAAATTTATAAATTTATACTTTTAACTCCATATAATTTATTTAAAATTAAACCACTAAAGTTTTATTAATTATCTCCTCTTTTTTCAAGTTTTTGTTTTCAGAAATTTAACACATATATTTGTATGTGTTTTTTTTCTCCATCAGATTTCCCCACCAAATTTTTTTAATTTTAACCAAATTGATTCAATTTTGACTTTTTATTGACCAATCAGATCGCACGGTTTTTCCTACGTGGCAAAATCAAGCATTTTGATTGGTCCAATTTATTTTCTCATAAGATTTAATCTGATTTAAAACTTCGAAATGATGTAATTCTTTTATTATATAAAAGATGTCAATGAAGTTTGCAAAAAGATTATACTCCGCCAAAAGACGATACCAAAAATGTCAAACGAATCCCATCAATTTCAACGCAATACCAAGATAATACCCCGTATTCAACGAGGCCAAAAGACAAATTGTCTACTCTATATTTATACTTAATGATTTTTGATGAGCAAATGCAACCTAAATTTGATTTTCATCCAGTGGTAGACCACTGAATCCTGAAATATTCTTAAGTGTCTCCTTCTCCATCTCCACGAGTCGTTTGCAGAACGTCTCAACATCTCGAGCTTCTTCAGAGAACAGCAATCTTAACTCCTTCCACTGGTATTCATGGGAGCCGTCGTCCATCATAGGTCCCAAAACCTTCCCAAGTAAGCTGAGCCCTTTCCGGTCTATAGAGAGTACCAGTGCATCCTTAACAAACATGTCAAGAGTCAAAGTCAAAGTCAAACATGGGATTAACAAGGCAAACACATGAAAATACAAGGGATATCTAAAAAAACATGTTTTTTTATATGGTACAACTATATCAAGCAGGATGTTTGAAATTGTTACTAAAAGGTTACGGGAGTGACTGCTAAACACTTACTCCACTATGGGGATTGGGATCATACCTTCACATTCTCGTTCAAGTATGCAGCACAAAAAATCACGAGGGCTCGACGTCTGGCTTCACTTTGATTAATTCCATCAATCAAGCTTGCAGAAAAAAGTGCTACACACAACCAAATTGCATATAGATCATCATGCATCATTAAAGTGGAGTATATATATTATTATTGAGAAAACCTGTTATAAGAAAACTGGAAACCGACCAAGCGACAATGTTAACTTTTAACTTAAAGTACATATTTGTTAAGATTATCTTTTTTATAAAGGGAAAAATATTCTGAGGCAAAAGTTAGTTATTAGGAATCATGTGGCATGGCCTAATATCATCAGATTATTGGTAACTAACCATCACGATGTTGTTTAATATGTTAACTACATTTTATTCAACAAAGAAGTTGCCAATATTTTGTAAATATGGCAAACTGGCTAATTGTGGTTCCTAGAAAGTTGGGAGTGTTTGGCATTGTGTTTTGAAAGTGATTATCTAATTTCTGTCTTTTCAAGTCACAGATAATCAGTTTCAGGTGTTTGGTTAGAGTTAAGCTATTATAATTATCTGATTATCTAAGGGCTCAAAAAATCAATTTAGAAGTAACTGAGAGAATAATGGATATGAAACGATTAAGTGATTATGTGTCTTTTATGAAGTCTACAGATAATCAGAATTTGCCAAACACTCTTTAACACTTTATAATCTGATAAAAACAACATGAAACACCCTCCTTAGGGGACTATTTTTTGGAACCAAGGGTGCATAATTCTATAATATATCTATATGTAAACATTATGCATGTGTTGAAAGATGCTTACATAAAGGGTCAGCCTTTGATTCTTCCATATCCTTCATATCCACTTCATTTCCTTGCCTCCTGTTGCTCTATAAGATTAGTGACTTGAAACAGCATGTTAAAAGAATTTGTATCAATGTACTGTGTGTGGAGTGTGTAATAAACATCATAACAAAGACCACGCGCCTAGTTTCTTAGAAGGACATTTGTACAAATACATGTGAAAGGACATGTTGAGGGTGTTTTCGTAGTTTCAGTTTTTGGTTTTTTGTTATATGGATCTATAAAAGTGTAACATGATTCAACACTATCGAATTTACGTGATGAGCAAGAAGTTTATTGGACTATATCCATACGGTACAGCCATCATAGATAGGCACTGTTACAGTACAGTTTGATTGTATAATATTGATAGAGGTGTTTGATTACCTTGGATTAAACTTATAAATCCTGTAATCTTGATCATCATTCAGTAACTCTTGGAGATTTTCAGCACGAGATGTAGATTCGAAATTAGATGAACTTAAAATACTAGAAACTGAGTAACCGAACTCCTTTATCGCCTCCCCTTCTGAAATTATCGTCTCTCGAAGACTTTCTACAGCTGACTTGACCTGACAGAATTCCACAAGTAATGAGCATAAAACTAAATGTCACATTAAGAATACCAACACACTCTTTATTAACCTTGTCATATAACCAATATTCGATCAAAATACTAGTTTAGATCATAAAAATAATATAAAAGCCACTTATGTTTAGCTTCTACACTGTACCTTTTTATCACCGAGGGGCACAACTTCACCAATAAGAGCAACCCGATTAGGAGGCTGTATCCATAGGAAAAGCTTGGTGTTAACAATAACTTATCAAGATAAGTTTAAATTTGAGATTGTAAAGCTTTGTAGTGTTCTGTGTGCAATGTGTTCTTTTTCCCATTGTATTCGTTCTTTTTTATTATGATTCAGGGGAAAACTGCACATAGAGTGTTCCTGAGGTAAAATAATTAACTGACTAACCTTCTTTAAAGATTGAAGCAAACTTGCAAGCGATCCTGGTAAGGGACTTGTGACAGCAAATGAACCGCGTTCATCTATAACTGTATTCTTTTTTTAGCAACAAACACAAATGAGAGCAGTATATGGGAACATGTACTGACCAGTAAAACACTGGCCATATATAAGGCACGGCATACGCATACCATAATCCATACCAAACATTCTCCGAATATAAACAGTAGAGAGATTGCTAGACCTATGCTAGTCAACTTGGGGTAGAAACTATATTCGGCATGTTACAAGGAGCTAAAATGTACTAAAGAAGTACACACGTATCAAACTTTCTAATGCTTATAACTTTAATTCAAAATGACCCATCTCTTACACACACGGCAACCAACAAAATCAATACAAGGCCCCAACTACTATATACAATCCAATATAAGCTATTGGTCTTGAACAGACTAAGTGGGAAGAACAGACTATCATCGTTACACACATAAAGTGTAACTGGACGTCTGGACCTACTCACCATATACTTCAATTTTCTTAGCGTTTTACTCGAAAAAATATTTATGCTTTTCTCTACTTACAAAGCTCTATCATTTACTAACTATAATAGATGGACAAGAAGGATTTAGTTCATTTTCATGCCATAGAATTACCGAAAGACTAAAAAGGTAAAGTATTTAAAGAGTAATAATTTACTCCAAAAAAATATCTGCTATAAGATTGGTGTTCATGTCACAACAGCAAGATTATGATGCATGCTTCAGCAACAATAAAGCATAGCCGAAGGGAACCAACACTGTGAGGTCTCATTAGTCATACCCCACTCACTCACACCCCCACCGCAGACGTCAAGTTGACGGGTCAAGGAGAGCTTTTTGAGAATTAGGTCATGGGTTAAATCCCAACTCCTGGCTAAAGGTCACTAGAGGGGTGCACGCCCGCCGAGTTGAACCTTTTGGAGAATTACTAGTACACTGAGCGAGCTTCACTCAAACGGAGTAACAACGGCCCATTGGCACACACAAAGTCATAAGCATATCAAAAACACCAGAAAAAAGCATACCACATTATGCAAGTCGAATTCAGGCACCCAAATGTAAGGTCTGCCCTTCTTAACAAAGTATTTAACTTTGGAACTGTATATTTCTTCCTTACTGTCAAAACAAACACAACCCACTCCTTAATAACAAAACAAATCATACTACGTAATTAATAATAAAACTACGGTAGATAAATACCTTCCTGTAGCATCAGCCTTGATTGTATTCAAAGTAGCTTGCCAATTAGACGCCAATATATTCTGCAATAAAAAAAACATACTTACTAGTTAACTAAGAAGAGAGTTAGTGGATTTGGTTTATACCTACCTTGCATTTCTCGGCCAATGTTAAGACGCTAGTTTTCGGACCCTTCATCGATGCACACCAACTGTTTCTTGTTATGCCTGATACAAACAAACTAGATGAAATTATGGGAGCCTCAGCCAAGGCTTCAGGGTTTTGTAACACTTCTGAGAGTTGTATTACTGTTAAGTGTTCGGAGTTTGGACAGTTTGCTAAAGGGCTACCATTTTAAGGTCTAGTTACATTATTTTCTCTACAATTTGCTTAGCTTTTTTTTTCTTTTCATCTTGTTTCACCTTTTTAAAGTATGATGATATAAAATGTTGTAGAAATCCGTTTAGACTTTAGGCGCTAGGCGGGGATTAGTCATCTAGATTTACACTAATCGGCCTTATTAATTGGATTGGCCAAAAATCGATATTATTCGAATAAAAATTGGTCAAAAAATGGGTTAAATCGGTCAACTCGAGTCAACTTTTTCTAAAAACTAAAAGTGAGGTTTTTATTTCAATATACATTTAGATTTTTCGCAAAATCTGTCGACGCAACCATTCAAACGCACCTCGAGCAGCAATTTAACACAAAATGTGAAGGTATGCTTTGCAATACAAAAAGGGCTAGCGGCGCAGCTTGTTGCCCGTTTGCCTTCCCCTGCTATGTAATCCTTTTTATAATGTAAATAAAATTAGAATAAAAAAAATGTTAATGACAATAATTGAATTTGAAAATTGATTTCTGAAAATTAATCAAATTATTTGAACTTTGAATCTTAAAGTATTTTGAAACACAAAATGTGAAGGTATGCTTTGCAATACAAAAAGGGCTAGCGGCGCAGCTTGTTGCCCGTTTGCCTTCCCCTGCTATGTAATCCTTTTTATAATGTAAATAAAATTAGAATAAAAAAAAATGTTAATGACAATAATTGAATTTGAAAATTGATTTCTAAAAATTAATCGAATTATTTGAACTTTGAATCTTAAAGTATTTTGAAGTAAATATTTTATATTATATAGTATATAATTTTGAAAACTTATTATATATATATAAAATCCATTCCAATTAATAGTTAGGTGCTACCCGCCCACCGAGCTAGCGTCTCACAATTTTTACAATCTTAATAAAAATACATAATATTATACATATAACATTAGAGTGTAACATAAACAACTTAAAATGCAACATCATCGCATCTGCTTAGCTTATGTACAACCGGGTGAGATGCTAACTGCATCCACCACCACTGCCTCAACCTTATTTTCTCATTGAATTAAGTCATTAACCATCAAACCGTTGTAATGGTGATCACCAAACTAATCATACAAATATAAATCACGTAAATACAAATATATCTCTCAAAGCACTCTCATACGTAACAACAACAAAATTATCTGATGGGATAAATGACCAAACCACCTTCGTTTATGCCCTTCAAGTGTCAATGGTGCATTTCCATAGCAACAACAACGCACCACCACACACCCCTTTCACGCGTAAATCGTCTGGTTAGTTTTGGTGATGCGCATAATTACAACATATCGAAAAATAATAAAAGTCAGTGTCACTTTTCGAACAACTAAAACTTAAGTGCCAATTTCACAAACACAACAAAACCACACCAGCCGACCGTCACAAACCTTAAACACAATCTTTTATCATCACCATCAAAAACCTCAATACATCAACAATGTCAAATGATGACAATGATTCAATATCAATATCACCTATCAATAAAGACCAATCATTCGACAAGGATCGACACATAAGATTCCTTGAAATGAACTACCAATTAATACCATCGTTTTACGAAGGTCAAGAGATCAATCATCTTACTCTTGCTTACTTCATCATTTCTGGCCTTCATATGCTTAATGCAATTCATCGTGTGAGTTTTTTCAACTTAATTAGTTAAGTTTTGCTACTTTTTTTCAGTTGGGTTTAATCTTTATTAAGAAATTGTGTGATTCAAGATGCGGGCTTGGTGAATTAAGATTGTTTTTTTATTAAAGTAACATACTTGTGTTTGATGGATTTTTTTTAGGAAAGTTGATCGGGTGAGCTATGTTAGATGTGTATAGGGAAAATTATAAGATAAGGCAGTATCCGAACAAGTTTTGACTTATATTTTTGCTGTGTAGTTTGGATTTAAGTATGGATTATGGTTCTCGGTGACAGGTTAAGAGGGAATTATGATAACAGTTTTGGACTTTAATGTTAAGTGATGCCATCTATTCTTTGAAAGGGGATACCAGTAAAGCTTTATACTTGACATTAGTACATTACCATAGTAATTGTGGGAAAGTGGTATTTGTGGGATAACATTAATGTTTGTTGAAGCTCTAGTTGATGGGCGCAGATAAAACCATTAGATACGTGCTATCTTGTATGTAGTATCCGAGAAAGTTTTGATCTTTATTTTCTTTGTGTTTTAAATTTAAAGCATGGATCATGGTTCCGCCTGATATTTATATATGCCATAAATCAACCTAATCATGTGAATGCTTAATTGGTTTGCAACTATGCAGGGGAATTTAACTTAACAAATATATTAATATGAAATTTGCTAATGATTAATTAGGTTGATAGAGAAGCTGTTATCGATTGGGTCTTGTCATTTCAAGCTCATCCTAAGAATGAAGCTGAACTAAACAATGGTAAGAACTATGGATTTACCACTTCAGAAATGCACAAAGTTTCATCTCACGGTTCATGAGTACGATATAAAATCACTTAATGTATTTATTGATTGTTTACTGCAGGACAATTCTATGGATTTCATGGCTCTAGAAGTTCTCAGTTTCATTCTCTTGATAATGAGGTATGAAGTCAGGTTAAGCACTATGTATTGGATTTGGGGATTCATCTGTCCGAGAAATGTCAATTTTTTGTTCTTTGTTTGGATGCATTTCTCTTACTCTGATATTTTCTTATAGGTTACAGTTCCCAATAACAGTCACTTAGCAAGCACATACTGTGCATTAGCCATATTGAAGACAGTTGGCTATGACTTTTCACTTATCAACTCTGGTTCAATTTTGAAGACAATGAAGCATCTTCAGCAACCTGATGGGAGGTAACTGTGCTCTTGCAACGTGGTTCTTAACTTATGAATCATTTTATTCCCAAACTAATACAAATTGAGAAAGTATGTAAACATGTGTAATTTAATCAGCAACTTGACCAAAATCTGCGAGAAAACTAGACTTAAGTTCACATCATGCTACATTTATCTCATAATATTTTTTAACCAAGTGACATGATCTCATTGATCTTACACATATCATAGTCTATATGCTTTTTGCTGGCCTCATGTTATTTTGTATATATTTATGACTTAATGTTGTTTCTTTGTCGTTTTGCTTTTATCGATAATTCTGTCTTTCTTACTTTTATTGCTCATCAGTTTCATGCCCATTCATACCGGAGCGGAGACGGATCTGCGGTTTGTATATTGTGCTGGTAAGACTGCCCGCTCTTTTCAGCTACCTGTCTAAAACTCTAAAATTTTAGTTCTTTCTGCATCTTACATTATAGCCACTTGATCTTTTAGCTGTTATCTCTTCTTTGTTGGACAACTGGAGTGGCATGGATAAAGAGAAAGCCAAGAATTACATATTGAGTTGTCAGGTATATATATTCACTTTCTTTAGTTTTTTATTTCACCTGTTTGATCTGTTGGAGATAAAAGATAACTCGAATAAATTCATTCAAAAGTAAATATGTGAATAATCTCACCTTCATGTAGACTAAAAAAAGAGAATTTTTGTTTTGGGTGCTAGATGAAGTTGTGTGTAATACAGTTGTCTTGATGGAAAAATGAACTCCTTTTTCTTAGCTTAGATGAAGTTTATAGGTTTCTTGTCCTTAACGTATGTCTATAGCTTATAAGGAAATGTTTTGTTGCAGTCATATGATGGTGGCTTTGGACTAATTCCTGGTCAAGAGTCTCATGGTGAGTTTTCATGCTGTTTTAGACTTTTAGGCATGTATATGTATACTTTTTGAGTTGCATATATTTTCCTCGTGGATTCAGTAATTTATATACTCTGTATGAACCCAAAAATAAATGTAATTTTTGACTCGGCCGTATTGGTTAAATATCTAATATATCGTTCGATAAGGACAAAATAAAAAGTAACTGGCATTGTGATCTTTGATATTATCTGTAAACTGAATATATTACTCATAAACCATTCTTACTAATAGAGTCACAGGTGGTGCAACTTACTGCGCTGTTGCCTCTCTCCGGTTAATGGGATTCATGGAAGATGACCTAGTTTTTCAATCCACGCCTTCTAGCATTATCGATGTTCCATTGCTTCTAGATTGGTGTTTGCAGGTACACTTCCCGTTAGATGTTATGTCATGTTACACTATGCCCGCTGTGTTAGTCAGATGGGTCATTTAACTCGGTCTTTTTTCATATTCCAGAGGCAAGCAGTTGATGGAGGGTTTCAAGGAAGACCCAATAAAGCTAGTGATACATGTTATGCTTTTTGGTTAGATACAGTAGTAACTTTGGAATTTATTCCCCTTATCTAAATTCTTTTGGGGGTCATTGATTTTATGGTAATTTTGTAGGATTGGTGGGGTATTAAGGATGTTAGGGGCAAATAAATTCATCGATCAAACATCCCTTCGTGAATTTTTGCTGAAATGTCAGTCTAAGGTAAGACCATATATCATCACCAACTGTTGTATTTTTATTTTCATTTTCATTTTCTGGACTAAAAATTCTGAATCAATATGATTAGTCTCTTTGAACTAAAAAGACAAACTAAAGGGTCTTAAGTTCTAGTTTCATATCATATCACCGCAGTACTCTCATGTATTAAAACCATTATTCATTAACAAAAATAATACTGGGTGAATAAATACCATTGGATTAAAACATTGCCATAAAAAAATTTATCCTTCATAACATAAAGGACATCGTTGCAATTATAGTGATTATGTTTTGACAGTGGTATCTAAATTTTCGTTATTAATGTTTCTTGTTCTTTATTCCTTGTGTTTTCATTGGCAGTATGGTGGTTTCAGCAAGTTTCCTGGACAATTTCCGGATCTTTACCATTCGTACTATGGATTTACAGCATTCAGCATGTTACAAGAGGCCGGTCTCAACTCCCTCGATGTAGAACTTGGAATAAGTTCTATCATACCATGATCTAGTTCCCACTTCCCACTCACCTCTACAGTGTCATCTTGTGCTATCTAATTTATTGTCTGATTTTCTTCAGTTAATTTGTAATGTTTTATTTGTTGTGTATCCACTTCCCACTCACCTCTACAGTGTCATCTTGTGCTATCTAATTTATTGTCTGATTTTCTTCAGGCAATTTGTAATGTTTTATTTGTTGTGTATCCATGACATTGTAATGGCTCTTGCATTATCTGGATAACTTAACACAACACTGTTGTAATCTTGTAATGATTTGTACTGCATAAATTATAAATTGTAGGTTGTACAATAATACAATATGAAAAGAAGATGATTTGACCTGAGGTTGTGTTTGTATATTGAGTTTGTCCCTGGTACTTTTAGCCTAAAGCTTTGTTTTGAATCTTATTAAAATTGTACATCCAGCAACTAGTACTGCACCTTGTGGCAATAAGTTAGCAAAATGACATATATGCCAGTATGCTGCATTATTTATTTTAGAGGTGCATTTTGTTTGTGATTTTCTCTGTTATTAGTAGTTGTAGAACTATTAAAATGACAACTTCAAGTATCATGTGTACATTCAAGTAAGTAAATGTCATCTCCGCAGCTTATGTATGGTTTAGATTATACGATACTACATATAAAATGCACATCCAAGACTCTGGTCTTTAAATTAAGCTTCGAGATGGTATTCATGGTCCTGGAATTTTAGAACTAAAATTTAGAATTGCTGTTTCATATAAAATGCACATCCAAGACTCTGGTCTTTAAATTAAGCTTCGAGATGGTATTCATGGTCCTGGAATTTTAGAACTAAAATTTAGAATTGCTGTTTCAGTAAATATATAGACATAGTGTTGATCACGGTTCGAAAACCGGACTGAACCGAAAACCGGTTTGGCCCAAAACACGGGTTCGAAACCGGACTGAACCGAAAACCGGTTCAGCCCAAAACACGGGACCCAGGACCGGACAAAAATGTCGTTCGGTCCATGTCCGGGTCGGTCCGGTACGGTCCAACAAAGCATAATGGCCG
>BQNB010095470.1:0-25861 GCA_026074375.1 Tanacetum coccineum
CAATTGATCGCTGCCTATTCGTTATGAAACATAAAAAAGACATACCTCAATAAGGAGAATTTCAATTTGATGATTGGATATTTGTAAAAGTTTAAAAGCATATTGCAAAGATGAAGAATTACTGCAGATAGAATCTGCGCTCTCATTTAGTAAATTCATGCGGCACTCAAGAAGCCGGTTATGTAGAGACTCACAATCATGAATCAACTTCATCCTATCTGCTTTTTCTTTCTTAGATATTTGTTTTTCTTGTTGTAGTATTTCTGCAAATAACAATTCTCAAAAGAAGATAAAATTATAGTCCACATCTCTCTGTTTTGATAGTATACAAAATGTTATAAATTACTTTAGTTTAGACCCGTTTAGCTAATAGGGTTTCCACGTTTTTATATAAACCGTTATAATGTCACAGTATTACCAAATCAATTCAATGTAATCATTTGTTCATTACCAACTGTTAACTAATCTCTTAACAAATTACAACATAATAAAGGAATAATATTGATAAGAATGCACATCCATACCTCTGCATTGGATCTCCCTTCAAGGGATACATTTAGTTCATGTGTCAACTGGGCTTGCATGCTTCTTTAGGATTTAACTTCTTTGACAAGAACTATGACATCTGCTTCTATTTGTTTAACAATGGAGAGGATTTAATGGATATATGAATGGAGAAGATGGAAAGGTCTGGTGTTTGTGTGTTTTGTATGTTTGTGGGTAGATATAAATGTCATTGGATTTAATGTTATTTAATGGGCAGTTATAAAAGTTAAGTGGACTGGGCTGTTATGAAATTGACTACACATAAAGACATTTTAGTTTTCAGTTATAACTTTTAATTATATGTGTATGTATGAGTTTTGTAGCAAAATTAATACATAGATTTTCTAAAGAAGAAACAAATTTAATACATACCTTTGATGGTTTCATTTCAAAAAATACAATATGTTTTGTTTCCAAAACATATATCCAAGTTACATGGCGGTGACTTGGTGGTTTCGTTGGTGTTCATATCTTATGGTGTCGCTTGTGATGGTTTCGATGGTTTAAGGTGGTGTTTGATTTTAATGGTGATGAGATTTGTTATTGAGAGGGGGAGAGAGAAATAGAAACTGTGTTTGAGAGAGAGAGAGAGGTGGTGAGTGTAGTGTGTTGTGTTTAGACGGTTTTTATATGTTAGGAGGTTTGGGCCATTTGAAGAGAAAGAGAGAGACAATTGTTTGTGTTTTTAAGAGAGAACGGGCTGTTACATTTTTACATTTAATGGGCTGTTACAACTCTATTTTTAATGGGATGTTTCAATTTTACATTTAATTTCCAGAATGCGTATGGTGAACATTGACTAATCTTTTAAAAAATTTAAGACTTCTAAAATTAGAATGTCCTAAATGCTTTATAAGTAGTAGAGATAGAGATAGAGATTTACATTTAATGAGATGTTACAACTCTATTTTTAATAGGATGCTTCAATTTTACATTTAATTTTCAGAATGTGTGGTCATTGACTAATGGCTTTATATCTTTTCCAAACAAGAAGTGTTTTGATCCTTTAAAAAATTTAAGACTTCTAAAATTAGAATAAGTAGTAGAGATAGAGATTGTCTTTATAAGAATTTGGTAAAGACTTTAATTGCCTTGTCAAAATGTAGTGTCTTTGTTTTATTTTTAAACTTGTGTTTTATGTTTATTTATTTTTTATTGAAACATACTACATCGTTAATGTATTAATATTAGTCTTCTAGATACATAATATTTATATAAGGTTGCATACGTAAAATAATGGCAATGTTTAAACCTTAACTTTATTACTTTTATAATGGGTCTTTATTTTACTTTATTGCTTATATTTCTATTTACGTCATTTAATCATTTATAATTGCAGCTAATGTTATACAACCAAACGGTCCTATATAACAAACAGCTACAACGTACTACTGCTGCTTACTGCTTACCACTCCTGCTTGCTGTTACTACTATAGTTCGCCAAACATGCCCTATATAAACGATGCAACAAACTGAACACATGAAAATGATTTCACATAGAGTCAAAACTCCTTTTTTCTTTTTTTTTGGTAATCATGGTTTTTGACACATTGGCCGAATAATCCACGAAGTTTGAACCCACCGCCACACAGACTCAAACCAGGTAAAGCCCTCCCTTTTCAGGAGGTTGGCGTGGCCACTTCAAGGTTGTTTGCACCTAGCAGGAATTGAACTTGAGACCTCACACATTTTTAGAGTGATAGCCACAATCCCTTTTGTCACTAGGCCATCTTTGAGTGGTTAAAACTTTTGACATGTTAAAAGCCATATTGGCATATTCTAATCAAGTTACCTCATACAAACTGTAGAATAAGAAAGTTAAGACCATGGTTGTTAAGATCCCGATCCTGATCTTAGGATCTTACGATTTTACGATACTGCAAAGCAAAAACGATCTGGATCCTACGTAGGATCTTTGCATGCTCATGATGTTAAAGGATCCCGATCTTGACCATAGGATCTTAGGATCTACTCCGGTCCGATCTTACTTTTCTTGAATCATGAACTAAAAAACTACGAATTTATGGGTTGTGTTTCCTAGATATTAAAAAACAACAAGTTAATCTTCTTAAACATTTCATATTTATAATTTACGACAACATTCCTATGAAACATTCATATAATTTTGTGTTTATGATATATAATAATTTGTAGATTTGTATAATATTACAAAGACTATAAAGAAAATGACATTATAGTAGGATCTTACGATCCCGATCCTACCTTACGATCTCGATCTTGAAAAGATGAAAACGATCCTGAGTAGTATCCCGATCTTGATAACCTTGGTTAAGACTAATAGATGATAGTCATGATACATCTCTTTCCATTTCATTTTCATATTAATAAAAAATAAAATGTTCGCAATTACTTGCTAATTAGTTGGTTAAAACCATATGAAACGAATATTACTACAAATAGAGGAAATAATAAATCCTAGAAAAAGATAGGTACATGTTTGTCTACAGCCAACAAATAGCAGTTGAGTCTCGTGGCGGGTCAGTTCAAAAATACTTTGTATCGACATGGTACAACTCTCACTCCACAACGTACATCTCATCACCACATTTAAATAAAATCCCAATCACCTCCACTTTTTAATCCCCTCACACACAAAAAAAAAAACACACAGTTATCATTTCATTATCCATGGATGATGAGAATTCAATTTCAGTGAATAAAATTCACCGAAGTTACGCAGATTCGAGTTCCGAATCTGCGTTTATCGGCTCGTGGAGCTCATCTTCGTCTTCTTCGTTTTTGAATACTTCGTTTGATTCGAATGACGTGGATCTAGATAGTAACGGTGATGGTGACGTTGAAGATGATGATGAGTTCATTGCTCAGTTAACTCGTCAAATGACTGATTACATGCTTGACGATAACGAAGTTAGCGGTAACGGTAACGGCGTTTATGGCTATCCGAAGCATTTGAATTCAAATTTGCAGAAACCTAACTTCCAGGTTTTTCGGAATTTCCGTTACTTTTTAATATTTTAGTGTATTTACTGTTTTTAATTTTTATCAATTTAAGTGATTATCGTTATTTGAATTTGAATTTGAATATGTAGAACTTAATTCATATTTTCCGTAAATTTTTCAATTAATTATTTTTGAAAGAAATTTATATTAATGTTTCAAAATCTGAAATTAGTGTATTCACTTTTTATTTATTTAAATTTAATTAAATAATAAATTTATTGTGTATTAATTTACAGGAGCATAGTCGCCGGAGCTACGCAGACACAGTGAAGAAATCAATAACCGGATTTGAACCTGAACAAACTTTTTCGCGCGAAAAACCGTTACAACAACCTCAGATTCAGGTACAAATCAGTTACTGTGTTTAACTTAATTAAATAATTTGATTATTTAATCTTATTATAGTAATATATTTGATATTTGTGATGTGTAGATGTATCAAGTGGAGAACCAACCACGAGTGAGTGGAACGAGTCGACTCAGAGGCAAGATGAGCGAGTCGGTGACTCAGCAGATGATGATGAAACAGAGTAGTAACAATAACAACAGAGGTATGAGAAGTGGAGTTCATGGATCTGGACCAGTAGTTGGGTCGGGTATGAGAGCTATATTTCTAAACGGGTCGGGTACACGTAATGTGACGAGTGGGACCGGTGTTTTCTTGCCTCGTTCTCCTACAGACGCAACTGATCATAGCCGCAAAAAGCTAGGTATGTGACGTCACTTTAATTAGATTAAATTGTTTTTTATAAACTATTTTTTTTAGATTTGAGATGAAGTTAACTAGTGTATAGCTTAAAGAATAAGATGATTTGTGCGAGTTGATTTGATACCGATACTATCATATATCATGTGACATAGGATAATTATAAATGAAGAATAATAGGCTTTTTTATAATTAACTATGCTATATTTGTTCTCTATGTGCCATTGCCAAAAGAGTATGGTTTTAATTATAGGTCATAACTTATGTTTAACTCATTTCTATTTAATTAAGATAAAACTACAAACTTACACTAAAGGTTGCATAGAAGACAGGGTAGTGATTTTTTTTAATGTGTGCGATTTTTATCCGATTACTGAATTATTTTTCTGAAGGAATGTAGTATCTGAAAATTATTTGATAGTTAATCCGTGTCATGGGTACTATTTGATATGTTGCTATGAGTCATTATGATAGTTAATCCGTGTCATGGGTACTATTTGTAGCCACTGAAATCATTCTCTTGAAGGTAACGTGTACATTCTAAATTTGCTTTGTTGTCTTTAGAATGTATCTTTGGTATGTCTTTATAAAATATCAAGGAAACGAATGTGTAGAATTAGTAACTTTAACATCATTAAGCTGTTTTTTGTTTGAAAGGAAAATGAATTTGCATTAAAATTGTACTATAAAGAAACTAATGTTATAATCATAGCGATTATTATATTTATTCTTAATGACAAGTTGAATTTAAAGAAATAATTGATGAAGGTGTGTCACCAATAATAGAATGTCAAGTAAATAGCTGATCGATCTCACTATGAGTAAAGTATTAAAGCTTCAAATAAAAAATTAAAAAAGCTAAGGGTAATTTTCAGCCAGTAAAAATAAAGAAAGAAAATAGTAGAATAATAATTTAGGCCTTTGGATTCCATGTGCGGGTAGGATACTTACCATTGACTTTGAATCTGTATATGTATATTCTCAAATATTCAAGATTCTTTTTTTATTTTGGTTAAAAAGATTCCATTCTTGTATGATTTGTTGCCATCCTATGGTGGTCACCCACCCTCTTGTTTATTTATTTGGCATTTTCTTTATACGTAACCTCCATTTAAACCTTCAAGATAACTCTATTATTGTTTCAGACAGTTTTTAATATTATATAAAATACAAAAAGGTAGGCTGTGAAATAATAAATAGTTTCAGTATAATAAAGTTTGTATGCAGTGATGTTAGTATGACTGAGATTCCTTATACAGAGTAAAAACTAAACGTTATATTTTGGTTTGTTATTAGAAATTGTGCTATTTTGTTTTTGGTTTTCGATTATACCGTGTGGTCGTTCAATAAGACAACCACTCAGTTTATTTCTGGTAAGAAAACAAACGCAGGGTAAAGGTGTCATTGCTAGTTGGTGATATTTGTTGTGTTGTCAAAATCAACGACTTTCTACCTAGCTTTTGGGAAAAAAAAGGGGGGGGGGGGGGGGGGGGGGGGGGGTGGGGGAGGGGAAAGACAAAAAATAAAACACAATTTTTTAAATAAATTCACGAAACAAAAATATACTCCCTATATATGAAGTGAAAATGTTTTAACATTTAATTAAAAATATAGTTTTACAAAAATATAAAGCTAATTACTTAGATACCCCAAATGTCTATTAACTTTAACATTACTCAATATCACCGATACTGTATATTTTTATGATTACTGATAGACAATCGTGTACTAAAATCTGATTGCAAAATGTTTTTTTTTCCTTTACTCTTATATTTAGCCTTTAATACTAATAGCATGTTAAACCACAATAGGTTGTTCAACCGTTCTCGTACCAACAAGAGTATTGCAAGCTTTAGAACAACACTTCAACAACAGGGAGTCCCTTTCACCATCAAAAAGCTTAGCTCAAACCCATCGCAATCACCGGGGTATCTTTTACTAACCTACTAAGATACTCTTATCGTCTTTTTCTAATTGTGTTGGCGTGCCGTTTTAGATTAACACTTCGTCTTGATGTTTATGTAACAGTTAAGAGTGACAAATCGCAAACACAGGATTCGGTATCGGTATCAGTAGACCATCAAGAGTCAAAACTCCCTCAAGAATGGATTTATTGATCGATATCAAAGAAGCTATTCTTTTAAGTCGCTATTAAGATGATAATAAATGGATTGTTTTCTAAGAAAAGAGAAACAATAAGACAAGCAAATGATGGGTACTATGGTCTAAATAATGCCAGTGTAAAGGAAAGTGTCGGTTGCTTAGATTCAATTCAAGGGGTCACTGATGTAAATTGGATTGTTATGGTGGTCACCTTGTATAATAAGTATCATAATATGGTGTACATGGTATCAAGTATCAAATGAAATAAGCCAATCTATAAAAATAATGTTAGCTTGTAGTCTTGAACATATGAATAATACATTCTGTTTTCGTTGAATCGTTATTTTTCATTATGTAAAATGTGGTTTCTATTTGCAATTATGCTTGACAACTTGGTACAGTACTTATTAAGCTCAAAAATCATCATAGTTTCGGTTTTTGAAGCATCTCTACAAAATTTTGCATTATCTAAAAACAAGTAGTTACAAAGTCAAGCGTAGGTTTGAAGGAATAGAAAGTGGTTTGAGTACGTACGGTTTCTTCTTGGCAAAATGCAAAGGTAGATAGAGAAGAGTGTGGGTTTCAACTTTCAATGAAAAGATGAGTTGCCACTTTAGTTATTTATTTGTTGTTTTCATTGCCGTATCACCACTTAAGGTTATACTAATAAGAACAAGTTAAGATCAAACTTTGGTAAAGCGTATCTTGTGTTTCAAGTGATCACTAATATTATCCAAAATACATTGATAATTTAGTTTATGAAAATTGCTAATTAGTAGCTATAGCTTTTACGTTTTGTTGACTTACGTATCCATTTTTTCTTTGTCAATTAGATTCCTTGTTACGTCATATGTCTGGACTCTGGGCTATTTATGTTGACTTGGAACCTTGCATGCATAGACAGAGTAAACAAGGACATGGTCATAGAGATTGTAGAGTTTTCGACTAATTTCATTTGAATTATGTAATTTATAGGTCAAACTAAAAACCAGATGAACGAAAATGAACTGTCTACTTGTACAGTTATACATACGAATAAATGGATTCCATTTCACCTTCGAATAGCTTTGCGAATACTCCTCCTGTCCTAATCGTCAAGGTATTATATTTTTCTTTATTAGTTTTTAAATACAATAATCACGAGATCCTGACACTTAATTAATATTCCAAACATCTCCATTTGATTTCTACTAGTGCCGTGCCGTTGTAACTTGTAAAACAGCAAATATAAAGAGCTGTTTGGTGTGTGCGTTTTTGAATATAGGTTGGGTTCATTCCTATATTTATTTGTTTGGTATAACACTTTAGGATTATCATAAATGATATAATGATTCCATTAAACCCATATAAGGATGGCTTGGTGGTTTTTTTGCTTAATCTCTTTCTCTCACACATAAGCAATGCTACATCCACAAAATATTTACAAAATAAAATCCACAAAATGACTTGCCAGTGTGTTGGTCCAATCACATTGCATAGTAATTTCTCTTTCTTCTTGCTTACCCTCCACATTTTGTTGCAAAATTATCGTGTGGATATTATTTTGTAAAGTTTTAGTGGATATAGCATTTCTCTTATTTGTTACTCAGAGGCTTGGGTGTCATAACGCCCCACTCGGCGTTATGTTGAGGTGGCCGGCATTATGACTGCGTTATGACACCGCCCTTCTCCCGTTTTCTTCCGCGTTGCAATCGGAGTTAACTCACCAACGCGGGAACCAACGTAGGTTTGCAATTTTTTTTCTTTTTCTTTTTCTTTTGCGATTTAAATGGGTTGTGTTTGTGTGTTTATAGTGTGTGTATTAGCTCTTATGTTTAGTGATTTGATTTGATTAATTGTGATTTGATTATCAATCACATTAAATATGTCTAGTTGTACACGTATTGGATGAGCCTTATCCTATTGTATGGACATCTATATATATTGTATGCATTGATGAAATAAGATGAGAAATATTCACCTTTCTACAATGAACACATAGTGTGTTCATGTTGTGCCTGATTTGATCATCTCTCTTGTACGTTAGACGTGTTACACTCGAGCCTAGCAGTTATAGGATTCGTTTGAGTGCTAGTATAGCTACTAGTTGGACCAATCTCTCTTGTAAATTAGAGTTTGTTGAACATAGTGTTCCTAGACTTGTTAGTGAGGCGTAGGAATCAAGTTAGAAAAATAATATGTTCGAGTTTGTTGGTTTGCCATAAGGTATGTCATTATAGTTTTATTATTATATGCATTATTAATTAGTCTGGTTGTATATGATTCATTTGAGAGGAAAATATGTTTTGTAATCAAAGTGTTTTTGTTAAAGTCTTTCGCTTGTAATGGTTAAAGTAAAATGTTTTCAAATTCACTTCATGTTACATATATTGTTTTTCAACATAAAAGGATAATCAAATAAAAAAACCTCAAACCCACAACATGCATCAACTACATCCAAAGCAGATATACAAAACCCTATAAAATAACAACATGAAACAACCTCAACTTAAGAATCAGCAACTAACCCAAACCCTAACACCTGTAACTATACTTTTTACCAGCTATTATGATACGACTGCCATAATCAGGTGTTCTACTCATCATTTCAACCATAACCCCTAAATCATTTTAAACTTCAAACTTCCAAATTAAAAAAAACCAATGAAAAATTACAACATACAACAACTCTAGCTCACGAATCAACAATTTTAAATAGCAAAATTGAAAAACCCAATATTAATTACCATCATTGACGAATCAAGTAAATAAATAAAAAGGTATCACTTACATGCACCCTCAAACGATTTTTGTTTTAATGTTCTTGGTTTAGATCTAATGGTTCGGATGTGTGTGTGTGTGTATGTGTCGATTTTTGTTTATGTGTATGTGTGTATGTTTCAATTTTTGTTTCTATGTGTGTGTGTTTTATTGTTTCTCCTGCTTGGGTATATATGACGATTTATCATCCACCAAAACGACACCGTTTAGTTTAGGTAGCATATTAAACTGCATGCCTCATTCCAAAACGACCGCGTTTCACCCTTAAACGACGTCTGTTTGGCCCGATTCAGTCTTAAACGGTCCAATCCCACATCAAAATGGCGCTGTTTTGGCAAGCCCAAAACGCGGTCGTTTGCTTCGCTATTGTATAAAAGGGTAATAGCCACCAATCAAATAAAGTTGTCTTATTGTCAATACTCTTTCTTTTTCTTTCGCCACTAGAGATCGTTGTTGTCGATGACAAAAGTTAACCATCAAATTGTCAGTCCTTCCTAAAGTCAAAGCAAGTCATGACGTAAAAAAAAAGAGAACGTTATTAAAATGGAAGAAATCGTCAAAAGTATGAAACTATGTCGACAAATACAAGTCTATCTCCGTGTAAACGAACAAGCGAAAGAAGAAAATAAGAAGAAAATGAGTAAGCGGCTATCAACATTCAATCCAGTTTGTCCCTTCGAAAGCCTTCAATTCAAATTACAAAGGAGTAATAGATAACTAAGTTAAGGCCTAAGTTAAATTGCGATCTTATGGTCTATTAGGGACTATTAGGCTCAGGGTTTATATTGCTTGTCCTCAATATTACGAGTCTATCTATATTACATAATAAAGCATTTGAAACTTCCTACAAAAAGGAAAAATAGAAAATCAATGTAAAATCTGAAAATTTAAGTCTCATTTCAAATATACTATGTAACAACTAATTAAGAGTCTTCCAATAATGATATATTTTAATGGAATTGTTAATTAGAAAAACGCATTAAACTTTTGCATACTAGTTTCTCCCTGCATACCAAGGGACAAATCTTGATCATCCATTTCATTAGATTAAAAAGACATGATTTAAGATTAAAAAAAACATAGAGGGACCAAAAGTGTAAATTTACTAAAACTCACACTACCACTCCCTCATTAAATTAAGTGTTGCAAATCATGCCCAAAATGCAATTAATTGAGTTTTTTTGAATATTTTGTACGATAGTTTTTACTCTTATACGTTTTCGTCTGTTTTTTATTTACGTTTCGTCCATTTTTTTAGTTTTCGTTGTTTTTTACTTTTGTTTTTTTTAAAAACGTTTTTTTTTCCCCTCCCACCCCCCCCCCCCCCCTCCGTTATTTTACGTTTTCGTCAGTTTTTTTACGTTTTCGTCCATTTTTTAAACGTTTTCGTCAGTTATTTCACGTTTTCGTCAGTTATTTCACGTTTTCGTCTTTTTTATACATTTCATCCGTTTTTTTACGTTTTCGTCATTTTTTTTACGTTTCGTTCGTTTTTTTACGTTTTCGGCAGTTTTTTACGTGTTCGTCTAATTTTTTACATTTTTGTCCATTTTTTTATGTTTTCGTCTGTTTTTTTACGTTTTCAGCTATTTTTTACGTTTCCGTTTTTTTTACGTTTTCGTTTGTTTTTTACGTTTTCGTCCATTTTTTTACATTTTCGTCCGTTTTTTAACGTTTTCGTCAGTTATTTTACGTTTTCGTCTGTTTTTTTACGTTTTCGTCTTTTTTTTACGTTTTCGTCTATTTTTTTACGTTTTCGTCTTTTTTTTACGTTTCATCCGTTATTTTACGTATCTCCCGCAGTTTTTTACGTTTTCTTTCGTTTTTTTAACGTTTTTCGCATAGTTATTTTCACGTTTTTTCGTCTTTTTTACGTTCAACCAGTTTTTTACGTGTTATCATTTTTTACGTTTCGTCCGTTTTTTTACATTTTTCGCACATTTTTTACGTTTTCATCAGTTTTTTACGTGTTCGTCTAATTTTTTACATTTTCGTCCGTTTTTTTATGTTTTCGTCTGTTTTTTTACGTTTTCGTCTGTTTTTTACGTTTTCGCCTTTTTTTACGTTTTCGTTTGTTTTTTTACGTTTTCGTCCATTTTTTACGTTTTCGTTCGTTTTCATCCGTTTTTAACGTTTTCGTCGGTTATTTTACATTTTCGTCTTTTTTTCATTTTTCATCTTTTTTATGTTTCCTCCGTTTTTGTCTGTTTTTTTACGTTTTTTGACATTTTCTTATGTTTTCGCACGTTTTTTTACATTTGCATACGTTTTCGTCTTATTTCGCACGTTTTCTTATGTTTTCGCACGTTTTCGTCCGCATTCGCTCATTTTCGTAGGCTTTCTCTCGTTTTCGTCAGCTTTCCTGCGTTTTCGTCAGCTCTCGAGCGTTTTCGTCAGCTCACGCGCGTTTTCGCCAGCTCTCGCACGTTTTCGCCAGCTCTCGCGCGTTTTCGCCAGCTCTCGCGCGTTTATGCTAGCTCTCGCGCGTTTTCGCAAGCTCTCGCGCGTTTTCGTCAGCTTTCGCGCGTTTTCGTCAGCTTTCGCGCGTTTTCGTCAGCTTTCGCACGCTATCCCGTTTTCGTACGCTTTCGCTCGATTTCCCACGCTTTCGCCCTTTTCGCACGCTTTCGTCTACTTTCGCACGTTTTCTTACGATTTCGCATGTTTTCGTCTGTTTTTATACGTTTTAGTCTGTTCTCGCACGTTTTCATTCGTTTTCGCACGTTTTCTTTTGTATTCGCACGTTCTCGTCCGTTTTCATAGTCCGTTTTCATATGTTTTCGTCCATTTTCGGTCGTTTTCAGACGTATCCATCCGTTTTCATATGTTTCAGTCTGTTTTCTTACGTTTTCGTCAGTTTTTGTTCGTTTTCGCACATTTTTGTCTATTTTCGTCCGTTTTCGCACGTTTTTGTCCGTTTTCAGATGGTTTCTTCCGTTTCATACGTTATCTATCACTGATATTATGCCAAAAACCTTAAAACCCTAACCATTAAACCCTAACCACTAAACCCTATACCAAAAACCCTAAACCCATAACCACTAGGTATAATGTCTCAAGTGGTATATACATAAACCTTAAAATCTATAACAAAAACTCTAAAACCTAACCACTAAACCATATACCAAAACCCTAAACCCCTAACTACTAGGTATAATATCACAAGTGATATATACATAAACTTTAAAATCTATACCAAAAACCCTAAACCTCTAAATACTAAACCTTATACTAAAAATCCTAAACCCTAACCACTAAGTATAATATCACAAATGATATATACATAAAGTTTAAAATATATGCGAAAAACTCTAAACCCCTAACCATTAAACCTATACCAAAAACGCTAAACCACTAACTACTGAGTATAATATCACAAGTGATATATACATAAACTTTAAAATATATACCAAAAACCCTATACCTTATACCAAAAACCCTAAACCTCTAACCACTAGGTATAATATCACAAGTGATATATACATAAACTTTAAAACCTATACCAAAAACCCTAAACCCCTAACCACCAAACCTTATACCAAAAAACCTAAACCGCTATACACTAAACTTTATACCAAAACCCTAAACCACTAACCGCTAAACCCTATACCAAAAAAACTAAACCCCCTCCCTAACCACTAAACACTATACAAAAACCCCATAAACCCAACTACTAAACCATATAACTCAAAACCTGAACCCCTAACCACTAGGTATAATATCACAAGTGATATATACATAAACTTTAAAATATATGCCAAAAACTCTAAACCCTTAACCACTAACCTATTGAAAAAAACCTTAAACCATAACTACAAGGTCAAAATAGTCAAGCGAAAAACTTTAGAAATAGTACCAAAAACCCTAAACCCCTAACCACTAAATCGTACACTAAAAACCTTAAACTCCTAACCAGGTCGGTATATTATCCAAGAATCATATATAAACAAATTTAAAAATCTATACCTAAACCCCCTAACCGCTAGGTATGAATATCCACAGTGATATAAACATAAACTATAAAATCTATACCAAAAACCATTAACCTTTAACCACTAAACCATATACCAAAACGTTAAACCCCTAACTACTAGATATAATATCACAAGTGATATATACATAAACTTTAAAATCTATACCAGAACCTAAACCCCTAACCACTAAATCCTATACCAAAAACCCCAAAACCTCTAATTACTAGGGTATAATAAGCACAAGTGATATATACAATAAACTTTAAAATCTAAACTAAAAATCCTAAACCCCTAACCACTAAACCATATACCAAAAACCCTAAACCCATAATCACTAAACCTTATACAAAAAACCCCTAAACCCCAATCACTATGTATAATATCACAAGTGATATATATATAAACTTTAAAACCTATACTAAAAACCCTAAATTCCTAACCACTAAATTTTATACCCAAAACGCTAAACCCATAACCACTAAACCCTATACCATAAACCCTAAACACCTAACCACTAAAACCATAACCAAAAACCCTACACCCTTAAACACTAACCATATACCAAAACCCAAACCTCTTCCACAAACCCTGAGCCAAAAACCATCAACCATCATCCCATAACCACTAAATCCTTATACCTAAACCCGAAACCCCTAACCACTAACCCTACTGCAAAAACCCTAAATCCATAAAACACTAGGTATAATACTTCACAGTGGTACATACATAAACTTTAAAATCACTACCAAAAACCCTAAACCCCTTACAGACTAACCTATACAAAAACCTAAACCTCTAACCACTATAGTATATCACAAGTGATATATATACATACACATAAACTTAAAATTTAATACCCTAAACCTTAAACCCCTAACCACTAAACCCTATACCAAAACCTCTAAAACACTAACCACCAAACCCTATACCAATACCTTTATAAACTAAGGTTCACCCGTAGCTTAACAATTATTACCCCTGACATTGTATATCTCACCGGTGATAAATAAATATATAATAAAATCTCATAGTGATCAAGTAATATAAAGTACTTAAGTATGGTATTTCACTTATAATTAATATCACATTGATAAAGCAATATGAATTGACACTATTGTGTTATTTTTGAAATTTTAACATGTAATCAATTGTATTTTATCACTTTTGATAATAATACTCTGTTATAGGAATAAAAGGTTAAACCATAGTTTTTATAGTGTTTTAATTTAATTTTTACAAATTATGTTTGATATATGGTTAGAATGGTAAAGATGTTTATTTTTATGGTAAAGATGTTTATTTTTATGTCAAACATGATTAATCATTTTATGTTTTACACAAATACTTATGCTCATTTCAATTACTCATGTTGAGTGTTCGAACGTACAAATATGTTATATCACATGTGATACTTCAAGCGGGTTTGATGATAAAAAATAAAATTCTTCGATATTCATCAACTTTTATAAATAAACTATTTTGATTTGGAGGTCCAAAAATTATGTATGATAAATGGTTAGAAAGCTAAGGATATGTACTTTTAAATGCCAAAAACGATGAATCAGTTGGAGTTCCACACAAATATTTATACCCGTTTTACGAAAGCATGTGAAGTGTTCTAACTTACAGATTAGTGTAATATCACAAGTGATATATCAAACAAAATACTGCACGAGAAAAAACAAAAAAAAAATACAAAAAAAAACAAAAAAAAAGTTTGTCGAAAGTATATGAAAGTGCCCCTCTATTTAAAGATAATTAAATGCTCGTCACGATGGTGTAATTTATAAATCTTAACGTTTTACGGTTTTTGCGGTATGTGATTTTTAAAAATAAGGGTGAAAGTGTGTTTTAATTAAAAAACACAAAGATAAGAAGGGGTGGTGGATGTTTTTTAAGGTTTAATCTTATCCATTAAATAAAGTTAAATCTTAGATTAATCCTCACCATTAGATCAAACTCAAATGGATGGTGAAGATTTGTCCCTTAGTATGTGAGGAGAAACTGATATGCAAATGAACTTTTCTCTTAGATGAAAATAAAATTAAATAGATAAAAAGATATTTCAATTTGAAAATAAAAGTGATTTTTTAATCAAAAGGTGACACATGTCACTTTATGATGTGATTCTCAAAAATGAGATGGATGGTAAAGATTGCACCTCTTTATCTTAATTTTTAATTAATGGGTCCCACATTATAAATGCTTATATAGTAGTATAGATATCGATATAGATATGTGGTAAGCCTTTGTTATTATGACTACAGCTTCATTGGTATGAAATTTTCCAATGCATGTAAGATAGTTGTGACTGTAGCATTTTGCTTTATTCACAGCACATTAGATACGTAACCATTGGCTATAGTTTTGCATTGGGTGCAGTATGGATAAGAGAGTATATTTGCTGTGGTAAAGTGAGCATGCCTAACAGATACTTATATAAAAAGAAGTGCAATGGTTCTTATCTAAATGAGGAGTAGAACTGGAACCTTCACCGTTGTTACCAGCAGTTGGGGTTACATGGTTAGCAGTAACGCGATTCGAATGAGTTCTACGCACCACATTTCTTAGACGCATATTTACACCAGTACCCGTACCATGTGCACGTGATCTTTGCTTTTTGTACCGAGTCGAAATTCTACGATTGATGGAGCTGGAGGGGTTTGATTCACCAACACCTATTGACACGCGAAAAAGAAGCTGTATAAAATTGCCGAAAATAATAAAAAATAGCAGCCAGATGAAAAATAAGACGAAGAAAAATACACTTACGTTTGGTGTTAACAGGAGTAGAGGGTGCAGACTGACTGCGCAAGCTGCGGTTCACCCAAACATTGTTTGAAACACCAGTATATGTGTATCTAATGGGACCCTGAGACGTAACATTCTACCCCTTAAGCTCACATCCTATTTAAGGTCGCTAACAACCAAGTTCAGGCTGCACACTGTGTTTGACAGGACCTAGGAACGCTTTCCACATAGCCGGTGAAGTTCCTGAATAAGAAAACAAACAATTGAAACGAAACTGTAAAACATATCATGAATAAAACACCATACGAATACCACAAACCTTTTGAAGCAACATTAAGCGTATCAGCATTTTGTACATGACCGTCATCAACAGGTGTAACAATATCGGTATATGTACAATGAGTAGGAGTATGTCGCCTGACAATACGCATAGCAGATTCAGGATGATCTTCGAAAGCATTGTCGGCCTTTTGTTTCCCCTACCTTGAAGAAGATTCGGACACATATGAAGCTGCCCATGAACAACATTTTGTCAATTGATAGAAATTAAAAACAAATGAGACAAAAGCACCAGTAACGAAACAACATAGATACTTCACAAACCTTTGAAACCGGGATTGGAGAACTGAGGTAATGTAGAGTCTGATTGTGTTGATGTTTGAACTTGCGCTGCTCTCCTAAATTGAGGTGACTTATGAACAGCTTCTGACAAAGCCGGTGGCTGAAATAAACCTGCGACAAAGATAAAATCATAAAGTCATTGTAAAAATAATACAAAACATTAACAGAAAGAACAGAAATATCTGAACTACCTTTTGTTCCAAACACAGGTCGACATTCACTCTTGTCGAAAGTTTCCACATTCTGAATGTATTCAGCCGAATCTCAGAACCCTTATCTAATACACACTCTGTCAACTTCTGGTTATGAAACTCAATATCTGTTTCAACTTCGGAAGCATCTGGTTTGACAGAATTGAATGACGAACCGTCGACGCGGAAATAAGTGATACACAAACCATCGGACACCAGCCGTCTTCTAGCATTTGGTTTCAGAAGTAACAAGCAATTGTGGATCCTCACAATCATCCAGTAATCGTTTTTTGGCTTTTTCTTTAGTTTTCATATTCAAATATAATAGCAATATAAGCAACATTTTCTCTACAAAATACTTAGAAGCTAAGGGTTTATAAACAATATTACGAAGAACAAAGGCGTTTCCCAGAATAAATGTTAGAAAGCACCATATAACGAATAAAAGTATCACAGTGTAGAACCATATTTGAACACCGAAATGCACCCAATTGAACATAGCAGCAAAGAAAAAGTATACAATCTTAACCGATACTAACAAAACCTTAACAAAATAAACAAACGTCATTCTTCAAATTCACTCAATTCTACATAGTGTTGGAAATTTAGTGCAATTATGGGAATTGAATCATACTTGGAAATGGGTTTGGAGGTACGGAGTGTACACCCATCAAGTCACTGATTTCCTGACTCTTTTAGTGGTTTGATTAAATGGGTGATTGTTTGCCTATTTAAGTGGCAGATTTGACTGCATTAATTGACCATATTTAATTTGGTCATGAAATCATTATTCCTAAATTATGAAGGATAATTGATTTGATTGCAATAATTAACCATATTTAATCTGGTCATAAAATCACTAATTCCTAAATTATGAAGAATAATTATAGAAGAGATTAAATGACCATTAATCTCTCATTAATTCCATTATTAGGTTTTGAGTAAATCCCCAATAAATAAGGATCACAATTGCATGAAAAAACACACAGAAAACAAAAACACATAGAAACGCAGTGTTCTTGATCTGTGCTTAGAACAAGAACAAACACTTGGTTTTATCCCAAGGTGGTATTCGTGTAACCTAGGCATTGGGTCAAATACTATTCTTTGGAAAGTGATTACACAACTTCAAGTGATATCCGGTAACCATCTTGGTAATTAGCTAGGCTATTAATTGTCTTCACCCTGATCTGGGATCTACTACAACCAACAATCAAAGAAGATTATTTTGTGATAATCAATGGCTGCTACTGCTATGAAACACATGGCTTCAAACTTTGTCAAGCTTGACAAGTTTGAAGGGGTGGACTTTCGAAGATGGCAGAAGAAGATGCACTTCTTGCTTTCAAGCATGAGTGTGGTGTATGTGCTGACTACTCCCATGCCTAAAGATGGTGATGATGATGCAACCGTGGAACAAATCAAGAAGAGGGCCAAGTGGGACAACGATGACTATGTCTGCAGAGGTTTAATCCTCAATGGTATGTCTGATTCTTTATTTGATATTTACCAGAATGTTGAATCTTCCAAAGAACTATAGGATTCCTTGGAGGCCAAATATATGGCTGAGGATGCATCAAGTAAGAAGTTCCTTGTTAGTAATTTCACAAATTACAAGATGACTGATTCAAGACCAGTCTTGGAACAATACAATGAACTTCTTGGTATACTTGGAAGGTTTACACAACATAAGATGAACATGGATGAATCCATTCAGGTTTCATGTATCATTGATAAACTTCCCCCTTCATGGAAAGATTTCAAGCACACCTTGAAACATTTAAAGGAGGAATTAACTCTTGTTGAGTTGGGCAGTCATCTGCGTATTGAGGAGTCCCTCGGGATGCAGGATAGTGACAAGCCAAAAGGCAACAATGTTGTTGGTCCTTCAGTTGTCAATATGGTGGAGCATAACAACTCCTCCAGGTACAATGACAACAAGGGTAAACGTAAGCATCATGATAACACCAAAGCTGATCATAACAAAAAGTCTAAAGTGACTTGTTGGAAGTGTGAGAAACCTGGACACTTGAAAAAGGATTGCAAAGGTGGAAAAGCTGGCAACAAAGCCAATGGTTCAGACACAAATGGTTTAGTGGATGGTTCTACCAACTCGCTGAAAGGTCAGAATATGTTTAATAAATCTTTTCAGGTTTATTATGTTACATATGTATCTGAAGCTTACTTTGTTCAGGATGATGATGTTGCATGGTGGGTTGACTCAGGAGCAACAGTTCATGTGTGTAAAGATAGATGATGGTTCAAGACCTATGAGTCACTCTTCACATTGGAAATGAGTCAACAGCCCTGGTGCATAAACGTGGTTGTGTCGATCTTAAGTTTAGTTCTGGAAAGATTATTTCGTTGTTTAATGTTTAGCATGTTCCTAATATAAGGAAGAATTTGATTTCTAGTAGTATTTTGAATAATTGTGGTTATAAACAAGTGATTGAATATAATAAATTTGTTTTATCCAAACATGGTGTGTTTATTGGTTTTGGTTATTTGAGTAATCAAATGTTCAAGCTTAATATTGTTAATGATAATATTGCTTCAGCCTTTATGTCAACCTCTAAACTGAATGATTCAATCCTATGGCATGCTAGACTGGGCCATGTCCACTTTAAGAGGATGCAAGATATGTCTAAGGACGGGTTAATCCCAGCTTTTGACATGGATACTGAAAAGTGTAAAACTTGCATGCTGAACAAAATAACTAAGAAACCATTTCAAAATGTAAAACGTGAAACTGAAGTTTTGGAGCTGATCCACAGTGATTTATGTGATCTGCATGCTACTCCTTCACTGGGGAATAAAAAATACTTTGTGACATTTATTGATGATACTTTTAGGTTTTGTTATGTTTATTTATTACAATCAAAGGATGAAGCATTAGATAAATTCAAAGTATTCAAATCTGAAGTTGAATTACAACAAGGGTCCCAAATCAAAGATTTAGGACTGATAGGGGAGGCGAGTACATGGATACTCTGTATTTTCAGTCTATTGATATTATCCATGAAACGACTGCCCCCTATACTCCATAACAAAATGGTATATCTGAAAGGAAAAATAGAGTACTAAAAGAAATGGTTAATTCCATGTTGTCCTACTTAGGACTGAGTCAAGGGTTTTGGGGTGAAGCTATGTTAACACCTTGCTATTTATTAAATAGGGTTCCCAATAAAAGGAACATGATTACACCTTATGAACTATGTACTAAAAGGAAACCAAACCTGAACTACCTCAGGGTTTAGGGTTTGTAGGGCAGTTGTAAGACTCCCTGGTCCAAAGCTAAAAACTTTGGGTGATAGAGGCACTGAATGCATCTTTGTTGTATATGCTGAGCATTCCAAGGCTTTTAGGTTCTATGTTATTGAGCCTAATGATTTAGTTTCAATTAACTCTATAATTGAATCAAGGGATGCAATATTTGATGAGAATAGATTCTCATCAGTCCCTAGACCAAGTCTAAGGATTCCTAATGGAACTGAAGACATTGGTTGTTCAGTGGTCCCTGAAGAGGTCACTAAAGAAGTTGTTCAGCAACCTGAACCTGAGCTTAGAAAAAGCAAAAGTAATAGGACTCCAAAGGATTTTGGACCTGAATTTCAATTATACTTAATTGAACGAACAAGGGATGAGGTCTCTGACCAACACTCCTATTGCTTTAATGTTGAGGATGACCCCAAAACATTTGATGAAGCAATGAAGTCCCATGATGTTGCTTTCTGGAAAGAAGAAATTAATGATGAGATGGACTCTATCATGGGCAACAACACTTAGGTGTTGGCTGATCTATCTCCAGGTTGCAAACCTCTTGGTTGCAAATGGATCTTCAAAAGAAAACCGAAGGTAGATGGAACTATTGAAAAGTTCAAGGCAAGGCTGGTCATTCAGGGCTCTAAACAAAAGTTCCGAATAGACTACTTGATACTTATGCTCTAGCTGGCTCGTTTCATTCCATAAGACTGCTTGATTGCTATGACTTCAATTCACAATCTGATTATTCATCAGATGGATGTGAAGTTAACTTTTCTTGAATTGAGTGACTTCGAAGAGGATGTTTATATGAATCAACTCAGGGCTTCATCATGCCTTGGCAATGATAAAAAGGTGTGTTAAAAATGATTAATCTCTATATGTACTGAAGCACGGCAACCTTAAAGCAATGACATCAAAAGTTTGATGAAGTGGTTTTGTCTAATGGGTTATTTACTTAACAAAGCTTGACAAATGTGTAAATAGCAAATTTGATTGAAATGTAATAAGTGTCATCTATTTGTCTATATGTTATTGACATGCTGATCTTGGCACTGACAAGTGAAGGTTGACCGAACAAAGGATTTTTGTACATTAAAGTTTCTTTATGAATGGACATGGGGGAGGCTGAAGTTTTTCCTTGGTATAAGGTTGAAACAGAGGAAGTAATAGAATATTCAATTTCTCAGACTCACTTATTGAGAAGGTTCTGAGAAGAAGAATATTCATTTACTTTGATTGCAATCAGGAGTCAGTCCTATAGATACAAGTGGGAAGCTTTGCCCAATAATGGTCAGGTTGTATCTCAACTTGAGTATTCTAGGGTTTTGGTTGCTTAATGTATTGCCAATGACTTGTACAAGGCCCGACATTGCATTTTCTGCTGTTTGTTAAAAATCGTGTGTTTATTAGTATCTGGCACTCAGCACTGGCATGCAATCTCAAGGGTACTGAAAGTACATGAAGAAAACCCATGGACTATTGATTGACATATTACTCGGTTATCATTCGCATGTGTTGGAATTGGTTATCATGTCGATGCACTGCTTGGCATCTCAGCCAACCACTGTAGGTCATTCATTAAAAGTGGCTTGAGGTATTCCTGCGTCGTGGTGGCTGCAATTTCTGGGCTTTCAAGAAAGCAAACTTCTATTACTGGTTCACAATGAAAAATGGAATTTGTGGACTTTTAGCAGCTGCTGGTATGGAAGCTGAATGATTGAAAATTTGCTCCTGAGGATTCCATTTTGGGTCAAAACCTAGAGCACCTATTTCTATCCAACAATGATTAGTGTTGCTACTTTGCAAGGCTTATAGTAAAGATGTACAATGGGGAATCTAGACTCTTTGATGTCAGCATAGCATGATTTCATGAGCTAATCAGGAATGGGGTGGTATCTAATAGAGTTTGATTGTGAGGTTCTCAACAAAAAACTTAGCTGATCACTTGATGAATGGAACTGGTAGAGTACATGGTTATTAAAGTCTGCGGAAGGGATGAGATTAAAGTCAAACTAAGTGCTGAATGCTTAGACACCACAACTCCTACTAGAAAACTTGGTAGCTGAGTTCAATTTGGGAAAGTGAACGTTCTGAGGAACTCAAGCAAGTGGATTTACTTATCCATCCCAAGGCATGTGCTTGGAACCTGCTGAAAAAAGATGATGAAGTCATTACTTTCATGGTTTAATTTCTTTTGAAAAAGTGTTTAGCATGAGCATTAATTAATGAGGAAAAACGCCTATGTAAATTTGAATGGTCTTTGCAGCTTCAGGGTAGATGGATTTAGCTCTACATATAACTTTAGAATTTGGATATGGACACCATGACTTGTTATAGTGTCAGGATTTTCTTAGGTGTTTCGAAAATTGTATGTATTTTATCTTGGTTATTTCAAATGGGTGTTGTTAATGGGTTTTATTATTTTTTAGAACACCCTAATTCTTGAATTTTTGAACGTGTAAATTTACAAAGATGAAAATTCAATCCTTAGGACATTTTTATTTTATGCACCTTGTTTGTTTAATTGTTCATTTATCATGCTAATAAATTGTATAAATTAGGGAGGGGAATTGTTGGAAATTTAGTGCAATTGTGGAATTGGATCATACTTGAAATGGGTTTTTGAAGTACGGAGTGTATTATACACCATCAGTCACTGATTTTTCACTAACTCTTTTAGTGGTTTTGATTAAATGCGGGTAGTTATATGCCTATTTAAAATGGCAGATTTGACTGCATAATTGTTCATTACTTAATTTGGTCATGAAAGTATTATTCTAAATATGGGAGGATTGTATTTATTTGATTGCAATAATTGACCATATTTAATTTGGTCATGAAATCCATTAATTACTAAATTATGGAGAATAGTTATGGAAGGTTTAATTGGCCTTTAATATCTCTTTAATTTATTATTAGGTTTTGAGTAAATCCTCTATAAATAGGGATCACAATTGCATGGAAAAATACACTGAAAACAAAAAACACATAGTAATGCAGGGGCGTTCTTGATCTGTTCCTAGGAAACAAAGAACAAACATGTGGTTTTATTACAATGAGGATATTCGTGTAACCCAAGGCATGGGTCGTTAATCTTCTTTTGGAAAGTGATTACACGACTTCAAGTGATATACGGTATCAATCTTGGTAATTAGCTAGGCTACTTGATTGGCTTTCACATGATCTGGGATCTACTACAACCAACAACATTATAACCATTTGAATTACACGCATAATTATGTTTAATATCTAATGTGTTTTATCATACAAAACTAAGAAAATTGTGGCCTTCTTTAAATGGAGGCCCGGATTGCGACGGTTTTACTCCCTGCTATCCCTATTGAGTAAATTTTGTAGGCCACGTTTGGTTATTTGAGTTTACTTGCACACCCCTTGAGACAACTTAGGGCCCGTTTGTATAGGGTAAGGGAATTTCAAGTAACATAATGAATGTTATATACTGGGTTTGGTTGATGATGGACCCCAACTACAATGATATAAAAAGGTGTTTGAAACCTTAGACTCATTCCACATTAACAATAGCGCCTTTTATTAATTTGATAATAAAGAGTGCATAACAATCATTTTTTTTGTCCCTCCCTATCTCCCCCCTCCACTCCTCACCTACTTAATTTTTGGTTTACAATTTATTTTTAATATATATTTATTTTGAATTTTAAAAATTAATTATTTCAATTTTAATATATATCTCAAATTTTTAAACAAACATTATTTAATTTAATCAATTAATTTCTCTCTTCTACTTTTCTTTCAAACCGATTCTCATTCCGAATCCTATCTTCGTACCAAACGCACCCTTAGATTTATGAAATCGATTATTTTGGTTATTGTTTTTTTACTGACACAAGTTGTCAATTCTAATTTCGGGTCCACCTTACACTAGTGAGTTTTGATATTAATTTGTTTTTTTCTCAGCCACATATTTATCTATAATATCTTTATTTCTTATTTTTTTTTAATTCAAAAAAATACATAATTTTTTAATCCAACCATATATTATAGTTATAATTTCTCTCTTCTAAATTTATCTCAAATTCAAATTCTATACCAAAATCTAAATCATAATCTAACCCGACTTATAAACCAAACAAACTATTAATACCTTAAGTCATTTGGTTGATTGTCTTTTAAATATTCTAAAATACGAAAGTGTTTTTGTATTTTTGTTAAAGAAATGGATATACATACCCCTTTAGTTACATTGTGGTACATTTAATTTTTATTTTTTTAATTTTGTTTTTGTTATAAAATTAAAAAAACAAAAATAAAAAAATAAAATATAAAGTTTGATAAGTTAAAAATATTTAAAAAAATAAAAAATATATAACAATGACTGATAAAAAACTCTTACAATATAAATAAAAGGATTAAAAGTGAGAAAAGAAAGTAAAAAGTAGGATGGAAGAGTATGATACGGAGAAAGAATTAACACCATATTGAGGGTTGTCTATGCATTTATCTTAAAACAAAATTAAATGCAATCAAGGTTTGTTAGTTGTTGGGTTGTTGGCCTCCAGCCCTCCACACAATATCTACAAAGAAATTTCAACCAAGAAATAAATATTTATTAGTAATGAACTAATTAAAATGGTTATTATTATGCAAATTTGATACGTTCTTGTTTTTTTTTCTTTTCTTAATACAGGTTATTACAATCTTATCACATATAATTTAAACTTACTTGAAATGTTTCTCACACTATTTCATGAAAACCATGATGATGTTTCTTATTGTATACTTGTATGATATTTTGTCATTGCCTACGTGGCTTCGCCACTTAGCTCGCCACCACACTAGGTGGCCTCGCCACTTCATTTTTTTCGGTATCTCGTTGTAGAAGTGAGTCAAATGACGACAAAATTCAAATTGAATTTAGCCGTTGGAAAGTAAGCAACGGTCGAGTTTTAATTTAAAAACTTTTTTTTAATTTATACCCATTTTTCATTATAAATAACACTTCATTTTAACATTTTAACACACCTCTACCAAAAACTTCATATACTTTTAATATCTCAACACATCTTCTCTACAAAAAAATGTCTCAACCACCAAATGAACCCGATTATTTTACCCATCTTCTCAACTCCAACCCGCAACAACACTCATCTTCTCCGAACCAATCGAATCCGTCTACCCCAGGTTCACAAAACTCAAATTCTTCCTCGCAACCGTTTCCTCCGTTTGTAACGCCAATGTCACCCGATCATATTTTTCTTCTTATGTTTCGAGTTAAAGATATTAGGTCCTCTTTAGATGATATTTTTCTTCCTTCTTCGGCTTTAGCTACGAGATGGGTGAAGTATATCCCGATCAAGATCAATATCTTCATATGGCGTGCTCGTCTTGATCGTCTTCCTACTAGATCTAATCTTGCTAATCGTGGGGTTGTTTTAGATTCTCTTCTTTGTCCAATTTGTGGTTCGGTTCCAGAGGATGCTTCCCATTTCTTATTCCAATGTGGATTGTCTAAGCTTGTTTTTCGTAAGATTTGCCGGTGGTGGGATCTTGTTCCGAATGATATGTCGTCCTTTTCCGATTGGGATGTTTGGTTCTCCGGCATTCGTTTGCCGTGTAAGCTTAAGCTTATCTTGGAAGGAGTGTTCTATGTAGCTTGGTGGCATATTTGGAGGTTTAGGAACCAGTCTATCTTCGCCGAGACCCCTCCGAGACGTTCGGTGCTTTTCGATGATATTGTTTCCCGTGCTTTTGATTGGTGCGTTAGTAGATGTAATAGCTCTTTTTCTTGGGATAGTTGGTTGAAAAACCCGAACTTAATCTCTTTGTAATTTCTTTTTAGCATCTTGCTAGGTTCTATTTAATTTGCCGTTCAAAAAAAAAAGATTGTCGTCATCTCTCTTTTATCATGAATCTGTGACTAGATATTGAGTTGTTGACGATTTTGAGTGTTGGTTTAACGTAATTGTCGACGTATTTGTATGTGT
>BQNB010095471.1:7740-25860 GCA_026074375.1 Tanacetum coccineum
TGAATATTATGAAAAAATTTTGGTATCTCTCACGAAACATCTGTAGCTCGCTCTCCACAGCAAAATGGTATCATTGAAAGATGGAATCGTACGCTAATTGAAGCTGCTCGCACAATGTTAATTTATGCAAAAGCTCTGTTATTTCTATGGGCTGAATCAGTGGCTACCGCATGTTACACCCAAAATCGTTCCATTATACGCCTTCGTCACGGCAAAACACCATATGAGCTTTTACATGACAAACTTCCCGACTTATCTTTCTTTCATGTATTTGGAGCACTTTGCTATCTAACAGATGATAGTGAAAACTTGGGTAAGTTACAACCGAAGGCTGATATTGGTATTTTGATTGGCTATGCACCCACGAAGAAAGAATTTTAAATTTACAACCGACGTACCAGACGAATTATTAAGACAATTCATGTAGATTTTGATGAGCTAACTGCGATGGCTTCTGAACACATCAGTTGAGGACCCGCACTTCATGAAATGACTCCTGCAACAATCTGTCCAGGACTCGTGCCAAACCCTTCTCCTTCAACACCGTTTGTACCACCTTCAAGAAATGATTGAGATATTTTGTTTTAGCCATTATTTGATGAGTTACTCACTCCTTCACCCAGTGTTGATTACCCAGCCATTGAAGTTGTTGCTCTAATTCATGAAGTAGTTGCTCCAATTCCCGCTGTATTAACCGGTTCACATTCTTCAACAAATGTTGACCAAGATGCACCATCACCATGTCATTCTCAAACAACACCCGAAACTCAACCTTTCCTAACGATGTTGAAGAAGACAATCATGATGATTGACAGATGCCCAAATATTTATGGATAATGATCCGTACTTTGGTATCCCAATTCCAGAAGTTCATTCTGATCAATCTTCATCATCGGATATTATTCATACAATTGTGCATCCCGATCACCAAATTTCTGAACACAATAGCAAATGGACTAAGGATCACCCACTTGAAAATATAATCGGTGAACTCGCTAGACCAGTTTCCACAAGGCTGCAATTACATGAGCAAGCTCTTTTCTGTTACTACGATGCTTTCCTCACTGCTGTTGAACCCAAGACATATAAAGATGCTTTGACTCAATCCTGCTGGATCGAAGCAATGCAAGAAGAGCTCAATGAGTTTGAACGCCTTGAAGTATGGGAGCTCGTACCTCAACCAGATAAAGTTATGGTTATTACTTTGAAGTGGATCTATAAAGTAAAGCTAGACAAACTGGGAGGTATTATAAAGAACACGGCTTGATTAGTGGCTCGTAGTTACTGTCAAGAAGAGGGTATTAATTTGAAGAGTCTTTTGCTTCGGTTGCAAGATTAGAGGCTATAAAGATTTTTCTCGCTTTTGCCGCTCACATGAACATGGTCGTCTACCAAATGGATCTCAAGACTGCGTTTCTGAATGGTAATTTGCGGGAAGAGGTTTATGTTAGCTAGCTATACGGGTTTGTGGATCCAGATAACCCCAATCATGTATATAAGCTAAAGAAAGCTCTTTATGGGTTGAAACAAGCTCCACGCGCGTGGTATGACATGTTGTCTTCATTCCTGATATCCTAAGACTTCTCCAAAGGCTGGATGGATCCTACTCTATTCATCCATAGGGAAGGCAAGGAATTACTTTTGGTACAAATATATGTCGATGATATTATATTTGTTGCATCTACACCTAAACTTTGTGACCTATTTGCTAAAATCAGGTGTTCAAAATTTAATATGTTAATGATGGGCAAAATCTCATTTTTCTTAGGACTACAGATTTCTCAAAGTCCTAGAGGCATCTTTATTAACCAGTCAAAATATGCCTTTGAATCTTTAATGAAATACGGTTTTAACTCTTGTGACCCAGTGGATACTCCCACGGTGGAGAAATCCAAACTGGATGAGGATAAAGAAGGAAAAGCTGTTGATCCATCACACTATCGTGGCATGATTGACACCCTCCTTTATCTTACAGCCAGTAGACCTGACCTATAATTTGCTATATGCATGTGTGCCCAGTATCAGGCACATCCTACCAAAAAGCACTTACATGCAGTTAAAAGGATCTTTCGGTATCTAAGAGGAACCGTCAATCAGGGACTATGGTATCCAAAGGATTCTTCGATTGCTCTAACAGCATTTGCAGATGCAGATCATGCTGGTTGTCAAGATACACGTCGTAGCACATCTGGTAGTATGCAGTTCTTGGGAGATAGACTTGTTAGATGGTCATTAAAAAGGCAGAAAAGTGTTGCGATATCCAGTACGAAAGCTGAATATATTGCTATGTCTGTCTATTGTGCTCAAATCCTTTGGATGAGATCACAGCTTATCGACTATGGCCTTGGATTCAATAAAATTCCAATGTACTCTGATAACAAAAGAGCTATTTCCTTATGCTGCAACAATGTTCAACATTCCAGGTCGAAGCATATAGACATCAGATTTCACTTTATCAAGGAGCATGTTAAGAATGGGGTGATTGAACTTTACTTTGTCAATACGGAGTATCAACTGGCGGACATCTTCACAAAAGCCCTTGCAAGAGAAAGAATTTAATTTCTTATCAACAAGCTGGGAATGCGGAGTTTTACGCCAGAGACTCTTAAACACTTATCAAATGAAGTTGATGAATAGTGGTGGTACTTATTCAAATATCTTGTATAATATGTATATATATATATATATATTTAAAAACCAAAAAGATTTTTTCATTTTTTTGAAATTTTTCTAAATATAAAATTCATAAAAATAAAGAAAAAATGAGAAAAATATAAAAAGAAGTAATAATGGCATGTCTTCTGAAAATCGATAACATTTACGGTCTTAGAAATGTCATTTAATAATGATACGAGGCTGTAAATGAAGTTCGAGCAGAAGTTCAAAAGTTTTCAAAACATGTCAAAAATGGATTGCTATTATTTCTGATAGCAACCCGATCTTCATATTAAAGGCAAGTTTTTCAAAAAGAAAACTTGACCTCACAACGGGAATTTATTCTCGGGCATGGTCTACTTTATGATCATGCAAAGGCTTGTGATTACTTTGCATCACAACCCGTGCTTCCTATATTCCATGAGTGTATGTGTTAGTGCGCTTATGTGTGAAAATAAGAGAAATCTTATTTGCAATTGGTGTTTGTTTTTCATAAACATTGCTTCATCTGAAAATGTTTTTCAAAGACACTTGACTTCTCAAACAACGACTACAACTCTTTAAATAGAAAACGGGTAATTGTTTAAGGGGGAGAAAATGTTAAATATCTTCTTCAGAGAGTCATTTGATAAAAGGGATAAAGGTTTTTAAGCAATGACTGAATATCACTCTTTATGGAAAGTTAATTAAGTTTAGCTTATGTGTGCCTTAAATGTTAATTGTTTATGCTATTAGATAGAATATGTACAAATTTTAAGTTGTTAGGTATGATAGTTAAAACTACATGGACTTTATGTTCCAATATTCTAACTTGTTATGCCTAAATAATCTTATAATTGAAAAGTGCATAGGATATTTAACATGAGGGGTGATTGCGTAAAAAAACTAAAAAGTCTTATAACACCCCCACCCCTCCACGATCGTCACACACACACACACACACACACACACACACACACACACACACTACTTTTAAATTTTTTTTCTTTCTTCTCAAACCCTACTCGATCGTCATATCTTCCAACACCATTTCTACTCCATCTCGAGCTTAAGGTACAAAATAAACAATGATCCTTACACCCTAATGATCACTCGTCTCGAAGCAATTTAGTTTTTACAAAGTCTTGGTTTCAAAAACCCTAATATTCAAAATTAGGGTTCTTAAAATTAAAAGTTAATGAAAATTAAAATTGATAGAGGGGTTTTGTTCATATAAAGGTGTTAATGATTCGTGCATAGCAGTTTTTGAATAATGTAAACATATGCCTTTGATTTGTTGGATTTTGTGTGTCGATATATGCGTTTTGGATTTTTATTTGAAAAAGATTGTGGGTTTGCAATGGATAAATGTTTAAGGTGTTAGTGAATGCGTGTATGCTTTGAATCACATATATGAGGTGTTCGATTATTGGGTATTAATGGACTTTTGGATGTAAATGCTCGTTTGGAAAAAGGTTGATGAATCTGTACTTGTACATTCATATAATGTTTTTTTTAGACTCTATGTGGCTAAATGATTGAATTTTAAGGTGGAATACCGATTGAAAACTTGAATTAAAATTCAATTTTTTTAAGACATAACCTAATTTGCAGTCCTAGTAGTCCAGGAATTCACAGTTCCATGTTCAATCTGAATTCGCAATATGCCTTTAGTGTACGAATTAGTAGGTGTTAGTTATACTTGAATTTGCAGTCTACTTTCAGTATCCGAATTTGCAGTTTGCATTAGGGCCCAAATTCGCAGTACCTTTAGAATCCAAATTTGCAGTTTGGTTAAGAACCCGAATTCGCAGTACCTTTAGAATCCGAATTCGCAGTTTGGTTAAGAACTCGAATTCGCAGTACCTTTAAAATCCGAATTCGCAGTTTGGTTAAGGGTCCGAATTAGCAGTTTGGTTTAGGGTCCGAATTCGCGGTTTGGTTTAGGGTCCGAATTCGCAGTATCTTTTAGTATCCGAATTCGTAATTTATAACTATGTCTGAATTCGCAGTCCTTAATGGTGACCTAATTCGCAGTTTTCACTTAAGCAACTTGATTCAAACATGATTAATGGTTACAAAAAGGCTAATTATCATACACACTTAGATTCTAAACAAAAGGTAACTTAAACTAGTGTTAGGTAGCAAATTTAAAAATGGTTATCTTTGGAATCTAATCAAGTTAAAATTAGATTAACTTAACTAAGCCAATTTAAGTTCACTCTTTCCATGATTAGCTATCTAAATGTGTTACATGTCTTAAGTGCCAAATCCTAAAAAGGGTCTCTATATATATAGTGTCTTATATAAACTTGTTTATATAAACTGTATCGACTCTTTCTTAGCAGAATCATGAGTATCACAAAAGAACAACAACAAGCCATGGACGATGCTCTCGTTCCACGAGAACAACTTCTACAGATTGGAAGTTGCAACTACAGATTGAGCACCACATTCAAGCCTAAAGAACCTACCTTTCAAGTTGCTTTGGATGTTCTTTCTCTCACTCCTTTTTATCCAGCTTTTTTGATCAGTGCTAGTGTCCCTGCTATCTATATGCATGAATTCTGGGCTACTGCATCTTACCACAAGCATTCCATCAGATTCAAGCTGAACACAAAGAGTTATTATTTTGATCTAGATACTTTCAGAAATATGCTTCAGATGTGTCCAAAACTTCCTGGACAGAAGTTTGTAGACCATCTATTTGAAGAGGAAATACTTACTTTCATGAGAGAACTTGACTACTCTGGAAACATCAAATTACTCTCTAATGTCAAAGTTGATATTCTACCTCAACCTTGGAGAACATTGGGAACTATCATCAACAAATGTCTCAGTGGTAAAGTCACTGGAATCGATACACTTCGTCTCTCTAGGGCTCAAATCCTTTGGGGTTTGTATCACCAGAAGAAAGTTGACTTTGTCTACCTTCTACCCAAGATTCACCAAAGTCATCATCAATCACTTCATGTCACAAGATCAATCAATTCCAAGAAGAAACAAAGTCGACTGGCATATGGCTAATGATGATCTTATTCTCACTACAATGAGATTCATCCCTTAGCATGAAGTTGTTCAAAAGTACGGTGCCATTCTTCCTGACAATTTAACCACTCAAGTAATGAAAGAATATGAAGCATACAAGACTTACTATGCTTTTGCTACTGGAAAGGCGATTCTTAAACCAAAATATGTACGTTGATCTACCAAGGAGAAGACTGAACAAGCCCATGAAGCTTCCTCCGGTAAAAGACTCAAAGCTACTGCTCAAGTGACTAGATCAAGTAAGAAGAAGCAACCTGCTAAAGGACTAGAGACTCTATCTGAAATTGCATTATCTGAGGCTGAACAGATGAAACTGGCCATTGAAAGAAGCAAAACACAACTTCATAGCTCTCAACCTAACGGTTCTGGTGCACATGAAGGAACTGGTGTTTCACCAGGGGTTCCCGATGTACCTAAATATGGATCTGATGAAGAGCAAATATCTTGGAAGTCTAGTGATAAAGAATATGATGATGATGAAGCAAACATAGGCAAAGACGAAGATGATGATCAAGATGATGATGATAATGCTGATCATGATGATGATGATGAACGAACTAAATCTGACAATGATGGTGATGACTTTGTTCATCCCAAGCTCTCTACTCATGATGAAGAAGATAAACATGATAAAGAAGATAAAGAAGAAGATAGATTTGATCCTAAGGTTCAAACACCGTCTCATGTTGAATCCATTGATGATGAAGACAGTGATGAAGAAATTCAAGGTGCAAATGTTGAGGGAGACGAAGAAGAGACAAATGAAGAGGACGAAGGGCATGATTTATATAGGGACGTGAACGTCAATCTGGAAGGACGAGATATTGAAATGACAGATGCTCAACAGACCAATGTTCAACCTACTCAAGTAACAGAAGATACTCATGTGATAATCACCACTCCGGTCAATCCTGAAGGTCAACAACAGAGTTCTTCTGTGTCATCTGGCTTCATTTCTAACATGCTCAACCCTAGTCCAGATACACTTATTGACTCTATATTCAATCTTAACACTGAGTCAACTTCTTTGGTAGATGTTCTGGTTAATCCTATTGCTGAGCCACCTCTCTTGTCTATAACAACCACTCCTCCACCACCCACTCCTCTCAACACACATTTGCAACAAACACCAGCTCCCATACCAGAAACTGTTCCAAGATCCTCCCTCCAAGATCTTCCCAACTTTGGCTCTTTATTCAAGTTTGACCATAGGCTGAAAACTTTAGAAAATGACTTCTCAGAGTTCAAGAAAATGAATCAGTTTGCTGCAGCATTTTCTTTAATCCCAGGCATTGTTGACACGTACCTTGCCAACAAGATGAATAAAGCCGTCAAAACAGTTGTTCAATTATAGTCAAACAGACTCCGAGAGGAAGCTCAAGCTGAAAATGAAAACTTCATCAATATACGTTATGACAACATAAAGAAAATTATCAAGGAGCAAGTCAAAGAACAAGTTAAGGCACAAGTCTCCAAGATTTTGCCGAAAATTGAGAAAACTATAAATGAACAACTCGAAGCTGAGGTTCTGACTCGTTCATCCAATGAATCCAAGACATCCCATGTTGTAGCCACCAACCTATCTGAATTAGAACTGAAGAAGATTCTCATAGATAAGATGGAGAGAAACAAGTCAATCCACAAATCTGATGAATAGAAGAATCTCTACAAAGCATTGGTTGACGCATACGAAAGTAACAAGCTCATTCTTGACACTTATGGAGATACTGTCTCATTTAAAAGACGCATAGATGATGAGGATAAAGACGAAGAACCCTCTGCTGGATCAAATCGGGGGTCCAAGAGAAGGCGAGCTGGAAAAGAACCAGAGTCAACCAGTGCTCCAAAGGAAAAGACCTCCAAGACAACTGGCAAGTCTACTGAAGGGTCCAAATCTCATAACAAGTCTGCTGACGAGTCTGCTCAAGCAAAGGAGCCAATGCACACTGCCAAAGATTTGGAAGAACCCACATCAGGAGTTCGAAATAGGAGTTGCTGATGATCAACCTGATGAAGAGACCTCACAGCTTCTTGATTGGTTTCAGAAACCAGCAAAACCTCCTACTCCCGATCGTGATTAGAACAAGACTTTGCCTGATGCTCATGGACCTGTTCAACCTTGGCTAAGCTCTTTGGCCCAGATGGAAGATCTGCGTGAGTCATTTAATGAGTTGATGGACACTCCTCTTGACTTCTCAGCATTCGTAATGAACCGGCTTAAAGTTGATACTTTAACTCCTAAGTTATTAGCCGGTCCAACATTCGAGCTGATAAAAGGATCATGCAAGAGTCTGCTAGAACTTGAATATTTCCTGAAAGAAGTCTACAAGGCAACCACTGATCAATTAGACTGGATCAACCCTGAAGGCCAGCAATATCCACATGATCTGCGAAACCCACTACCATTGATACCTAATTCCCGAGGTCGTCAAGTCATTCCTTTTGATCACTTCATCAACAACGACCTTGAATATCTAAGTGGTTGTGTCTCAAGCCAAAAATATACAACTTCAGTGATGAAGACCAAGGCTGCAGATTACGGGCATATCAAATAGATTAAAGATTTGGTCCCTAACAGAATGTGAAGTTAAGTGTCGGTTAGCTATGACAAACATGCACTCTAGGGAATCTCACATTGGGGGCAAAAACGACAACAATCTATGAATTTGCGATTAACAGGGAATCTGCTCGTGATGTCTACTTTAAACGCAGAATCATTGTTGTCACAAAGCTAGAAATTGTCAAATGGCATAATTACAAGCATCTGGATTGGATCACTGTTCGTAGAGATGATGACAAGCTGCATGGTTCTTCTTAAAGTACGTATATATAAAACAACTCAAATGCAAGTCTCAACCAAATGCCCTTGACCAAGGCAAAAGGTCAAAATCTACACAAAGAGATTAAATATATATACACAAGTAAGAATCAATGATAAAAAGATTCCGGAAGAGATATTCCCGGGTCGTATGTCCCAACGAGGCTGCAATTGAAATTTATCCTGGTTTGAAGAGAAATTGACTGATGGAGAATATATGATATGAACACTGATATAATTACAACTAAAATTAATTAAATAAAATCTAATTTAATCTACGGGAAACAAATATAGGAAATAGGGATCTTAAAAACTACGGGAAACAAAATTAGTTATAAGGAAATCCTAAAATTAAATCTAAATTAAATACGGGGAACAGAATAAGGTATCGGGAAACCTAAATACTAAAAATTAAATGCTAAATTAATTAAAATCAAATTAAATTCTTAATTAACTTAATTTGAAAAATAAAGAATAATAGGACTAAAACGGAGGTCTTTAGTTTGAATGATAAAACGATAGAAACGGTAAATGCACCGGTTAAAAAGGGTCTAAAACTGGAATTTTAAGAAAAATAAAAGGCCTATACTAAATTTTATATTTTTCATAGACACTAATGACAAACAGGAAAAATTATTATAAAAAAAGAAAATATTTTTTTATTAATTTTCTGATATTTTTTATGAATTTTCGAAAGATTTATAACTATTAAAACTAGAAAATAGAAAAAGACAAAAAATAAAAGGTTATAAAAAATTCTGAAAATATAAAATAAAATAAAGAAAAAGTTAACAATTCTAAAATATAAAATGCCCCAAATTTTACTGATATATAAAAGTAATTAAAATAATTATTTTAAACCTATTTTATATTAATTAAATTAAATAAATAACTGGCGGTAAACTAAAAGGATAACAGTGAAAAGGGAACAAGGAAACGCGGGTTAACAGGCTAAACTAACCAAGGGATAACTGTATTATCTAGAAAAGAAAAAATTACACAATGGTCTGAAATGGACCCGATACAATGGTGGGTCCACTAGCTTAAATTTAAATTTCACCAAAAAAAGCTAAAGAAGCAAAGCTGTTAAGGGGCTTGAGGGGAGTATTTTTTATAAAAGGGGCATAAGCTGAAGTGGACTAAATAAGCTAGAAAAGTAAGCTTTTGGACTGCAAAAGCTAAATAAGCTTTTTAGCTTATTTTTCTTTCTTTTTGGGGTTTAAGCCAACAAATAAGCTAGAAAACTATAGGGGACAGTTAATAAGGATAGGGGAGTCCTAAAATAAGCTAAGTTATCTAGATTAAGCCCTAAAATAAGCTAGAAATGATTTAAGCTAGTTTGACAGTTTTAAAAGAAAACAGAAAAATGGTGACTTTAAGGCCTAAATAAGCTAAGCTAAAGGGGGAGATAAGCTATAAGCTTTTGGGGACTTAAAGGACTAGTAATAAGCTACAATAAAAAGCTAAAAGATCCTAAGGTTTAATACCTAAATAAGCTAAACAAGTGGGCTGAGTTTATGGTCTCAGCACCAGGGGAGGGTCAACAGTGAGCTAGGGGGCTTTTTGGGCTTATGCAAATAAGCTCAAATGAACTTTTTAGCCACAACAAAGCACAAACAGATAAAGAGGGGTGGTAAAAGAGCTTATTTTCAAAACTTGGGTTTCTAAGGTTAAGAAAAAGCTGCTGATAAATGGGCTTAAACTTGAGGGTTCTTAAAAAGATTGCAAAGCCAACTTTGACTTATACTTGGTCAAGCCAAAGGGACAGAACAATGGTGTTGAGTAAACTGGCTAGAAACAACCACAACAAGCACACAAATAGGTGCTTAAGCTGCTTAAGCAGCTTGAGCACTTTAAGCTCATTTTTACTTATTCAAATTTTGACAGAAACCACAAAAAACATAAAAACTTATTTTTAAACTAAAGATAGTGATTAAAATGGCCTAATGAAACCCACACACTCAGCCAAAGTTGGCTGAGTGAGCTTGACCCATGCACAACCCCATATGACCCATTTTAAAGACTATGCCAAACACCCCCTTAAATATATAAAATTCGGGTTTTTACCTTTTTTAATGAAGGAATGGCTAAGAAAAGTGATTATAAGTAAGGTTTAAACAATTTAACACATTCTTACACAATTTTAAACAGAATTAAAAAGCTTAAATGATATTTCAAATTTTGACAATGGCAATTTTCTCAAAAACTCTTAGCTTTTATTTAAGACTGAAAGTTATTACAACATAAGCTTACAAAACAAACTGAATACACTTAAAATGCTTAAAAGAAAGGCTTAGAATTTAAATTTAAGCTAAAAAAAAACATAAAAATGGTGTGTGTAGTTCGGCTTGGTCTTGGCTCTTTTATACTAGCTCTCAGCCTTCTCTTTGTGTTGGGATGTGCTAGCTGTGAGTGTAGAAGTAATCCAAAGCAATCCTAGCCCTCCATTTGGTCTTCTCTTCATCTCACCATTGAAAGGGTTTTCGGGGTTGAGTGTTTGTGCCAGGGAGAGAGTTTAATCAGGGGGCAGGGTTAAGGTGGAAATGGGTGAGGGGGTGAGCTGGAAGGGGCGACTTGGGGAGAGTGGTATTGCATGAAAACCGTGGGAAAGGGCTGTTTGTTTTTGGCGGGTACGGGGTATGGGTGGGTTGCCAGGGTTTAACGCGAACAATGGGGGGGTCCCCCCCCCCCCCCCCCCCCCCCCCCCCCCCCCCCCCCCCCCTCTCCGTGGGTTCGGAGGGGTGGGGAAGAGGCCACATACCACAACTTGGCCCCCTCAACTCTCTTTATATTGTCACTTTCTTTTGTCGATTTTTTTAGTTATAAAGAGAAGAGAAGTTGTAGAAAGTGCAGTTTGGCCTTGTGGTTTTATAAAACTAAAAGAAAAAAATGAGTTTTGGCAATATGCATAATTTGGTCCCTATAGCTGTTTGTTAACTAAAAAGAAAATAAAAACGAGTTTTGGGAATTTGCAAAAGATGGCCACTTGTGTTTGTATTTTTATATTTTCTTTATAAAAAACTTTTAAAAACTTGCAACTTTGGCCCCTTTTCTTTATTTTTCATTTTTAATTATAATACAAGTTTTTATAATTTACACTCTTTTGGTCTTGTGTTTTATATAAAAAAAGATGTTTTGGTCTATTGGGCTTGGTATTGGCGCCCATTGAGTGGGTCTGGGACCAATAATGGTTTAGCGTATGTTTATTGGGCTTTTTAAGGCCCAATAAGGTACAGGTTTGGATTTTTTGGGCTTTTTGCAAGCCCACATAAGGTTATGAAGTGGATTTGTGTGTACAATGGCTGGAGATTGGCTTGTAACTGGGCTTAGGATTGGGCCTTCAAAGTCTTCACTCTAGTCTTCAATATTAATTTTATACTATTGGGCTTGTTCCGGCCCATCAGATGGGAAAGAGTGCATTCAATAGTATTCGTCAGTTCGGATCCGGTTTGACTGCTGTTTTCTTCAGTATTGACTCTGACTTTGGCATTTTTGGACTTTGGCCTTGATTTTGCACAGTCTTTTCCATTCCATGCTCAGTTTTGTCATTTTGGCATGGTTTTCTGTCTTTTTGATGATATCCACTTCCTGCACAATACAAATGCAAAACAAACATATATTTGGCAGTCAAGCAGAGTGAAGCAGGATTAATCACCTTCATAAACAAGCAAAGAAGAACAAGTCACAAAGATTTCCAAAATTGTTTATTTGCTTGTTTTCTCTCTCAGATAAAACCAAAGAAGGTAACTTAAGCTTTAGATGATGAAAGCTAGGTGGAAGCTATGCAGGAAGAGCTTCTCCAGTTCAATCTACTGAATGTTTGGACACTGGTGGATTTACCTTATGGTAAAAAGGCCATTGGTACTAAATGGGTCTTTAGAAACAAGAAAGACCAAAGAGGAATTATGGTTAGAAATAAAGCCAGGCTGGTAGCATAGGGTTATAGACAAGAAGAATGAGTAGATTATGATGAGGTTTTTGCTCCTGTTGCTAGGATTGAAGCAATCAGGTTATTTTTTGCCTATGCATCATTTATTGATTTCACTATGTACCAGATGGATGTGAAGAGTGTCTTTTTATATCACACTATAGAATAGGAGGTTTATGTTAGCCAACCTCCAGGTTTTGTGGATCCAGAATTCCCAAATAAAGTGTACAAGGTAGAGAAAGCATTATATGGTCTTCATCAAGCTCCTAAAGCCTGGTATGAGACCTTATCTACCTACCTATTGGAAAATAGATTCAGAAGAGGGACAATTTATAAGACTTTGTTCATAAAGAAGATCAAAAATGACATTCTACTTGTTCAAGTGTATGTAGATGACATCATTTTTGGGTCTACAAAGAAATCCTTGAGTACTGAGTTTGAACAGCTTATGCATAAAAGATTTCAGATGAGCTCCATGAGGGAACTCACTTTCTTTTTAGGGTTGCAAGTTGAGCAAAGAAAAGATGACATATTTCTCAGTCAGGACAAATATGTTAGTGACATCTTGAAGAAGTTTGGCTTTTCTAGTGTGAAGACAGCAAGCACTCCAATGGAGACACACAAGCCTTTATCAAAGGATTCAGATGGAATAAATGTTGATGTTCACTTATATAGGTCCATGATTGGATCATTAATGTACTTGACATCTTCCAGGCCAGACATTATGTTTGTTGTGTGTGCATGCTCAAGATTTCAAGTTCAACCAAAAGCTTCTCATATGCACGCAGTAAAGAGAATCTTTAGATATCTTAAGGGTCAACCTACTTTGGGAATTTGGTATCCTAAGGATTCACCTATGGATTTGATAGCCTATTCTGATAGTGACTATGCTGGTACTAGTCTTGATAGAAAATCTACAACAGGAGGTTGTGAATTCTTAGGTTGCAGGCTAAAATCTTGGCAGTGTAAGAAATAAACAATTGTGGTTAATTCAACAACTGAAGCAGAATACATTGCCGCTTCCAACTGCTATGGATAGGTTCTTTGGCTCTAAAATCAATTACTTGATTATAGATATAACTTTATGTAAACAAAGATTCATGTGGATAATGAAAGTGTAATCTGTGTGGTGAAAAATCCTGTCTATCATTCAAAGACCAAACATATAGAGATTAGGCATCATTTCATTAGAGATTCGAAAACCGGGTCAAATACATAAAACAGACAGAAACATCTAAGTTATTGTCTGACATTAAAGACAGTCATGGACCTAGTGACATTATGCACAACCCTCCCTAGCCACTCAAGGTCTCTCAACAGACTCTTGTTTCATTTCTCATGGATATTACACGCATTTCTATTGACTTTCTCACTCCGAGTCAATCGATATTGAAAAGGTGGCAGTCAGCTCCAGCCTCCGATCACTAAAAACAAAGTGCACTATTAAGTCTAGAGCCAAAATAGATCATCTATAAATCTCATTAGGATACTTGTAAAATTATGCTTGCTTAGTCACACAATGTGAATAACAAGATATACATTAAGAGTCCTACGCATTATCCTTGTGATTTTGCCAAAACATTCGAGTGATATAATTCACAATAAAGATGGAAATCCTGCTTGAGCCAACATCAAACAAGCTCATGGTAGGTGACTTGTGCGATTCTATATGAATTAAACTTGTGAAAACTAGAAAGCAACAATGGTGCGATTCTTATGAATCAAACTTGTTCCAGGTTATGGATCGACGATTAATGAATTTTTAAATTGCTTAAAACTCTCGAAGTGTTACAAAACCACTTTAGCAAGTGACACATCGATTGATTTTCAAATCAATTTTCTTATTCAATCGGTGAGACAGTAACTCACTGGTTTACTCTTATCGTGTTGTCTGCTTTAAGACGTTCCGGTAATGAGAACATGCTGAGTTTGATGAATCTAATACATATGTGTTAGAAAGATTTTATACTTCAGCTGGAAATCCTGTTAAGGATATTCTTCTTAAATTGAATCTACCCGATCGCATGTCGATCCTCACGGATTCAAAGGTTACTCCAACCAAACACAGACGAATGACAAAGCCATGTTCGTCCCCCCGCTTTATTGCTAACTGTTTTATTTCAGGAATATATAAAGATGGACATGGAAGTACCTGATTCCAGCTGACTCACAGATTCATAGCCACATGCACATACCCGACCGACAAATATAAAGACATCATGAAAGCTTAAGTACATGTTTCAAGACTTCCGCTACTCTGATACCGTACGTCCTTCTCAAAGCGACGAAGTGTTAAAGTTAAAGAACTTCAAGAAAGATGCATAATTACAACTTTCAAGTTATCAAATCAAGAATGGTATGAGCATGTCGGTCCAAAAGTCACAAGTTCACAAGATGACAAAGTTTACAAGATGGCAAAACGAGATTATGCTTGGTTGATGATCTCAAGTTGTTCAAGATCATATTTTTCACAAACAAGTCAAGATAAAGGAACAAGCTCGAGCCTAAAGTCAAAGATCACTACAAAAATTCACAAGTTAAAGATTGAAGTTAAAGACTACTAGCTCAAGACTAATGTCAAAGCATAGTATGCTAAGTTTAAATTTTTGTAAATTGGAGTGACCTCCTTTAGGGGAGATTGTTAGGAACAAGAAAAGTCTCGGTCACTTCTAATATTAACTAGTCAAAGCCCGTAGTTAGTCAATGTTTTGTTTATAAGCTAATATGGCCCAAAGGCCTATGGAAAGCCTTACAAGGCCCATGGTCGGCCACACTTAGAGTATAAATACCCTCTTCATGCCTTGGAGAGGGTGTTGGTTGGTTGTATGTTTCATTTTCACTAAATGCATTTCATGTTCTTTACTTTCTCTCACTAGAAAATACATCCGTCCTTCCACTTTCTCTCTCTAGTTCTTGGTTCATACATCAAAGATTACTTATATTCTACATTTTAAATACTAATTCATTTAGTCTTTGAAATACCAAGTGATTGAAATTTGTCATGAAAATCCCATGGGGAGAAAACTGTTACAGCATGAATTATGTGAAACTTTTTCTTCTTGCTCCCCCTCAATTTTACATATGTTTGACACTAAAGAAAATGATACCAAGTTGTACAAAGAATATAAAATTGAGGTTGAGGTAGTGTTGAGCACATAATTTTAAAAAATTATGAATTGTCATTGAAGAATTCTTAAAAAATTGTGCTCAAACACTAAATCATCTTATAAAAAATATTCTATTGTTAACCATGTCATTATTACCAAATTGTTATTAAGAGTAGTTTAAATTTTTTGAATACCGAAAGAATTTAAGAATAGTATCAAAAAACATTAAAACGTTTGTTTTTTGAAAAAACCCCTCATCAACAACTGACTCATTTATAAAAATGATACCATTTGTTAGAAAATGATTGTCTTTGAAAACTTTATGAGGGATGGAGTGTTGAACACATAATTTTGAAAGATTTTGAATTGTCATTGAGAAATTCTTGAAAATTTGTGTTCAGCTTTTGAAAAACCACATGTTAGAAGACTTCTCTTCTAACGCTAAGGATAAGCGCACTTATGCGTACACCAACCTTTTCTTGAGCTTAAAACTTTGAATGTCTTGTAAGAACAACTCAAGACTGAGAAAATTGATTTTCTCATTGTTAGGATAAGTTATTTTTATAGATAAACTTTCTTTTATTTGAAGTCCGGGTTATGTACTGAATTGCACATAAGCCATAAAGAAAATTAGAAATTACATGTTTTAAAACTTTTGAACTCTTGCTCGAACTTCATTTACACACCCATGTCAATATTCATTGACATTTCTAGGTACGTAAATGTTATCGATTCCAAGAGACATGTCGAGAGGATTGTTTTTGTAATTTTTGATTTTTCCAATTTTGTATTTTGTTTTTGAAATTTTCTATTTTTGTATTTGGTTTTATAGGTTTATAATGTTATATACAAAAATTAAAATAAAGTAAAATAAAAAAAATCAAGAAGTAAGTAAACTTCGAATCCCTTAGGACTTTTGTCTAGCAGAAATCTCTTGTATTAAAGCTATCCCATGTAACCTTGGTCTCCCAGATATCACATTTTCTTTTATCCACGCCTTGATTCTTTCCTTCTTTAGATTGAAAGGAGCACCTGCATATCAATCAAGTGTTTGTCCCCTCCTGGGACATGGATAGATGTTACCATGCACTTAGAATTATAGATTTTGTATGCATTCATAAAAGATTAGCTGAATATCTTTATTAGAGCCATGTGATGGGGTTCATTGTCAACCTTGATTGTGCTAAAGGTGAATATTTTTCTAGTAGGAACCCACCTAAGACCAACAGTCTTGAAAATTCTACCCGTCGGTTTCCACCTAAGACAAGATCTAGGAGTCTTTGTTTTCTCATGCACAATGGAAGTCTTTTTTATTAAAAACCTATGTCCTATTGGGATCTGTCTTTCTGGTTTCTTTGCAACACTTATTTGCTCTATGGGTTTGTTTATGTTTGTTGTCTTATGAGATGGAACCTTAGCACATGATTTGACCTCATTCAGGAATTTTGTTACACAAACATCATGATTTTCATTAAAGACACATTTCTAACCTATCAAACAAACAAAGTGTTTAAAGGCATAAAAATTTCTAGAATTCCTAGAGTATTTTGCTATGGGCACAGTCTTTGTCGTTTCGCAACTACTCTTAGATGCAGGCCAATTCCTAGACCTTTGGTTATTGATCCTAGGTTTTGGTTTGCTATCATTAGCTATGCTTTGTGATCTAGCAGAAGGCATCACACTAGGTTCTGAATTCCTACCTTTTTCTTGTGTCTTTTTCCTAGCTTCTTCTGGATAGTGATTATGAACCATGTCATTTAAACTAAATCTTGGCATGTTCTTTGGGCTATTCCTAGATTCGCTAGATGCAATCACATGATGAGGTTTTGCAAACGCATATTCTCTTTCCTTAGGCAAATAATGTGCAGTGACTGGTTTTGACAAATCGTTATTTACATCAACTTGGGAGGAAAACCGTGGTTTTGAAATTCTAGGTCGTTCAAACTTAAATGCATTCGGTTGTCTAACAACTGATTGGTTTATTAGTGATTGTAAAACCGGTTTCCCCAAGATTGATGTTTTTGCAAACTTAGTATACACGCTATTTCCATTTAACTTACTTAATTTATTTTTCAATGTTGCAATTGCAAATACTTTTTCTTAAAGTTGAGCCTTGAACTCAGCATTTTGAGCAATCAAAGAATTTGTGTGTTCTATAATCTTAGCTCTCGTTGTCTTGATAGAATCAGACAGTTCTTTGTAATGCTTTTTGAAAGTTTCATTTTCCTTAAGTAATTTAGCCACTTTATGTTCCAATTCGATGTTTATTGTTTCAATTACATCTATGTCATGTTTAACCTTGGCTTCATTACTTTTTCTCTTTCAAAAATTGACTCTGTTGCCCTAATTTTAAAACATTGTATTTCAGTTGTAGTTCAAGATTAATACAATGTGCTTCAAGTTTTGAAAAATCTTTTTGAAACTAGGCAACGGTCTTTTTGAGATAATTGTTCTCAGACTTGAGAGATTGATTTGAGAGTTTGGTTATCTGGTTATCAGTTAATTTAGCAGGCAAAGGACGTATGTCATGACTTTGTTCAGCATCCTGGTCAACCTCTCTTTCATTATTGAATTGAGGTTGCTCA
>BQNB010095472.1:0-25860 GCA_026074375.1 Tanacetum coccineum
ATTTTTATATTACTTAAATTATTGTTTTGGTTATTCGAGCGGGCAAAAGCCGTAAGAATACTGGGCATTAATTTAGTAATCGATATCTTAATAAGAGTTGTGAGAAGATAATTTGTTAGAAATATATTGGTTCATCAATAAGGACTTAATTGTATGTTTAATTCACACCTAAGGATCTAATCAATACACTTAGCAAACATATCTTTTATAATATATTGTTCTTTGTTTAATTGCTTGCTATTTGCTATCTAGTTTTTATATAGTTTATTTTTATTAAATTTTTAGTTTTAATCCAAAAATAAAAATATTAGATATTCAAGCATCGAACAAAATACTTTCATGAATTTCAAATTCATCTCTCATCGGGATACGACATTCGGGAGATAAAATATTGTTTGTCCTCAAGCAATTTTTATATCAAACGGGATACTCTATATATTATTACTATTTGGTATAATAAATATATTATATATATTTTATCGAATCGGATATCTTGATGATAAAAACGTGTTTGAGGTGTTTCTGGTGCTAAAATTGTAGTTTAGAGAGTCTACTTTTCAAAAAGTCCGACCTCGAACGATTTTGAGTTCGGGAAGTTAGTCAAATGGTCGTTGCAAGAAAAGTTGTCAAAACAGTAAATACGGGTCTGATTTAGGTCAGAATTAGAGAGGTAAAACCCCTACTTAAAATTTAAATTAAGGTTAGCCAAAATACAGAAGTTAATTTCTATATGTCTATTAACTTTCCTCAAAGTTTTAGCTTTTGATTAGTTGTCTAAGTATGGTTAATAAGGTCAAACATTTTAGTACGCGTTCAGATCCGAATGTGAGTAATTTAAAAGTTGGAATTTATTTTGGGCATTTAAGTATGGGATTAAATTAGTAGAAAAATAAGGTAGATAGTAAACTCATGAAAGTTTATGGATGATTTTATTGGGAATTTATGAGGGTCATTAGGTATGGTTTGAAAAATTGGAAAGTGTCACTAAAATTCTGCGTTTTCGGGTAAAATGTAGTTAAGTAGACTTATGAGTAAATGAAAGGGGTAAAGTTGGGCATGGTGTCGGGGTGACCCATGGAGGTATGTACACCCCTTAGACATCCATCATATGATTGTTACATGGACTTAAGCATTTGGCTTAGTCGCGTGTAACACGTTTATATTGTATTGTGTAGTTTTGTGCTAGGAAATTTAGGAAGCTGAGTTGAGCATCATTGTGAGCTTTCATAGTCCGGCTTTTTTTCTATTGTTTTTAAATTGGGATGGATTTGATGCAAGATGGTTTTTAAATGTTTTAATGACTGTGATTATGAGTTTTAGTTGATGCATGGAATTTTATGTGGCTTCTTACTATGACTATGTTGCTAGTATGTATATGTGTTGTCTGGATCGGCGTGGTAACGTTCCTACCATGTGTGGGGATTTAGATCAAGGTAAACGTTCCTACCCTTTTTGTGTGATTCCGATCGGAGGGTGAAGTTTCTACCCATTACTATGTGATTCCGATCGGAGGGTACCCAATTTTGTGTGATATTTTGGTGTGGCTTGGATCGTTGGACACGTTCCGTCCTAATTGTGGTTGTTTTGTACGTATGCATGTTAGCCTGTATAATAGCTAACCTAACTGTCTTGTCATGTTCTGTTTTATTAATCACAGTAATTGATTAAAAGTTTAAAATTGTGTGTTGGTTAAACCTATGAATCTCACCAACCTTTGCGTTGACGTTTTTAAGCATCATTTTCAGGTGAGCATCATGAAAATCTTAAGAATAAAAGGAGTGGCTAGAGAGACCATAGGCTGCTTGCGGAGTTTAATCTCCTAGTTTATTTCATGCATGAGTGATTATTGAATGTTGTTGATTTGAATTGCTTAGGTTTATTTTGGATGTTTTGCATGTCTTGGTATTGATGTGAACCCCTTTTGCTTCAATACATGACACCATTTATCTTTTATGTTGTTTGGGTTTTTTCATGACACCTCGTGTCTATGCCTTGGTTTCTTTTATGCATTGTAGTTCTCTATATAGACACCATTGTGTTGTGATGATATCCATTCTCGTTACGCCTCGTGTTTCCGCCTTGGCGGGGTGTGACATTATGAACCTTCTAAAAAGAGTATGATGGATATTGATGCCTGTGATTATTGTTTTATGTGACGTTTGGACCCTAACAGGTTTCTTTTAATAACCAGGAACTGACGTCAAAGTTCGTGACATTGAATCAACAATCGGCTATAACAAATGAGAATGTAAAGAGAATTAAGGTATGCTAAACTATTACAGCTCAGTTTTAATAGTTGTCTTATGACTCAAACGTAGAATGGTTAGTTTGATATGAATTGTCTTTTTCAGGTTGATCCTGATCAGAAGTTGATAAACAAGATGGGAAGGATAAGAGAACATGAAAGATAGACGCACGTGCCTCCTCTGGCTAACCAATCTGTCAAAATATCTATTAGAGTATAAGCGACAACTGAAGCTCCACAAAGAGGATTTGTTTTTCCTGATCTAAACATGATATCGAATCAGGAAGATCTTATGGCAATGAGCTGAGAGCGAAAAAAGGTTTCCGAAAGATTTCTTATCTTTTGTGATCATGATATGATCTTGGTATATTATATATGTTATTGTATATTATCTATCTGCAAGGGTAAGTGATGCAGCATTAGTTAAGAAGGTTATTTAGTGCAGTTTAGTATAGAGTTGATATATTTAGATGAAGAAGAATGTAAAGAATATTGATAAGTTTTTGCAGGTTTTGATTTTACATTCATCAAATTTATTGAATTTTAATTACTTTTAGAGAATCAAAAGCGGAAAGAGAAGACCGTATGGAGAGAGAGAAGATTCGTAAAGAGAGGCGCAAAGAGAGAGAAAGGGAGAGAAGGTTGGAGGCCAAAGATGCAGCCATGAGGAAGAAGAGTAAGATCACTAGAGACCGAGATCGTAAAGAGTAAGTTGCACTCGTATGGTGAAGTCATGGACGATCAATGTTTATTCAATAAAGAAAAGGGAATGGATTCTGGTTTTGCATCCGACGACCAGTACAATGTCTATGACAACTTTGATTAAAACAGAATACCACATTAGTAAGAAAAGAAAATGGATTCTTTTACAAAAGATGCAATTGCTTCGGATGACCAGGATACCACATCAGATGTGTCTGATGGTAGAATCATCAATAGTGCAGAATCTTCCATGAGCATTAACTTCATGTACAAGGTCTTGAATTGCTCAAGACAGCAATTGCTAAAGTTGGATACACCGACAAGGTAATTGTTTGAAATTAAACCTCTGCCACACTCATATAGAAAGATGGAACACTTGCTTTGTTGTTTCCTACAAAGTTGACTAAATCATATTTCCAATCATAAAATTGTTCTTGGCCTGTTATTCTACAGGTTGTCATTGGAATGGCTGTTGCTGCATCTGAGTTGTACAGTGAGATCGACAAGACCTATGACCTGAACTTTAAGGAAGAGGTAAATTGCTCATTCTGATAGATTGAGAGACTGCCTATGTTACATACATATGTTGCGAAAAAACAAAATTTTTGATTTTAGACGGATTTCCATATTATAATCATCTTCTCATATACTTTTTTGATTATTTTATACAGAACAACAATGGGAAAGAAAATATCTCATGAGAACAACTCAAAGATCTTTACAAGTCGTTTGTGAGCTAGTACCCTATTGTGTCTATTGAGGACTCCTTTGACCAAGATGACTGGGAGCACTATGGCAAGATGACCGCAGAATGCGGTGAACACGTGCAAATTGTCAGTGATGATCTTTTGGTCACCAACCCCATGGTTAGAATCACATCTTTGTGTACTTATGCTAGCTTTCTTCAGATAGACAAATAGCTACCATGGAAATGGTTCCCTACTATTTCTGACCTTTCTTTTAGTTTGGTCTGATACAATATTAATTACTTACTGAACTTGTATTTACATAGAGTTAAGAAGGCTATTCTTATTTGCTTTTTTTGCAGGCTATTTTGAGGCTTGGGACGAACACATCATGCTTATTGTCCACACCAATAAATGTACCAGTAATTATATATTCATAATTAGGCTTCTTAGTTTACGCCACTTTATATATAGTTGAACTTTTATATATTTATAAATATGTGCTGGTGCATCTTTTGATCATGGGGAAGATGGGTACACGCCTATCATGTGAGAGGAAGATACAGATTGAAAGCGCACTACTTAAGTCAATAAAAAATGATCCCGATATTATAATTTTCAAGCATCGTTTGCTATCGACTTATTAAGTTTTAAGGTTTGCTTCTTAATGAATTATATTACTAAATGTCATATTGTGGTGATGCAAAATAATATGTGATGGTGCATTCATTATGCTGAAGCATATGATTTACAATACTATTTGTGTAACTAATAATTGGTTTTGGGTAAAAAGTAGCACTCGCCTTCAATGTCTCTGCAACGTAGAAATCTAAAATTTTGATGCATTTTAGGAAAGAAAAATAAGATTACGTCACATTGGTTGTAGTGGTTCGGCACTGTTAGTAATAAATGAGTGTTATGTGAATTACTCCATAGTGGATGAAACATAAATTCTATTACATCATTATTTTGTATTGAATTCTATGCTATACTTTTACTTTCAATTTTGTGCAGTTTCATCCAACTGCATTATCAGATAAAGGACTCCCGATCACATCAAACAGATCTACCAAAACCAAGGAAGATGTGTTCTTGATCACAGAAGCTGCAAAGGGTGACGGGGGCTTCTTATTGATCTCGAGAAGGAAAGGTTCATGCCTATGTATGATGAACGTGCTTAGCTGGGACCAATCGATCCTGTGGCTAACAGTACAGATGATCAATTTCAAAAGCGTTGTAAGGAATGTGTTCTTTTTGGATTTTTAAATCTTACTTTTTGGTTATGCGGTATTGACATCTATTGAGCTACATCAGATTAGCTTATGTCAAGTGCTAAAAAAGTGCATATCAAAATTATATTCTATGTGTAGCAAAATTTTTAACTATGTGTGGGCATCAGTTAACATCATTTTCTTTTGGTTTCATGAAATCTTATAATCCTATAAATACTTCTATTTTAAGTTTCATGGCTGACAAGAAAGCATTGGTTCATTTTGTTTAAAGGGATACTGACAGAAGACGTAACGTTATAGTGGTTTGCTTCTATTTTAATTTGAGTATCTACAGGGGTGGTCATGCTTCTTGCTTTGTTATCTGTTTTAGTTATCTCAGTTTGCTATATTGCGGAAAAACCCATGAGAGTAGCTATCGCTTTGGTCTTACACTACCAATGCATGCACCTCCAATTCTTAGTTGAACATGCAAATTATAAAGCTTTAAATTTTAGTCATGAGTAAAATTAAAAGAACGGGTTACTTTATAACAGAATTCATATAACAGTTTCTTTGTTTAAATGTTCATCAATTTTACCTAATAACGGTATATGCAGATTTGGTGATTCACTAATCTAATTCCAATTATATCATCACCGTAAGTCTTTATCTATCATAAACGAGGCAAAGTTAATCATCTTATGTCAATCAACACTTCGAAGAATAACACTATGATGTATGTATTATGTATATCGCTTAAGTGTTAACATTATCAACGAATAAGCATTGTCTTGAACCATATTCGGAAGGTGCAGAAACACTGTCTTGTCTACGACTCTATACAAGGTACAAGGCCCTTGCATATTCTGAGCGTGTTGTACAAGGTATATATTATGTATATTTATGTTATCTTTGTAAAAACTTTGATTCAGATTATGTCATTGCCCAACGTTTTAGGTAAACTCATTCATCATGTGACAAACTTGATTTCTTTTCTTTAAGATCTTCATTGTGCCCTCCAATCCTGATACATTGAAAGACCTTCATTCTTGAAAATTTAATTACAAAAGAACAATTACACAAAAAAATTGTTTAAAAATATTTTTATAATAAAGAAATTTAAAAAAATATATTTAGCCAAAAAACAAATGAAAACAATAATCATAAGTCATACCCGCCCATCGAGCGGGTTTTGCAACTAGTATATATATATGTGTATATATATATAGTAATAATATATATCATAAAGTCTACCTCCCATCGGCGTGTTTTTTGCAACTAGTATAGATCTAGTGTATAAATATATATAATATACATAAATATATACATTATATATATACATATACATATACAATACATAATACATATACATATACATATACATATACATAACATAACATTTATATATATTCATATATATAATCTACATATATATATATATTATATACATATATATATACGATATACATATAAATATACATATATATATATATATATACATATATATATATATATATAGATATGTATAATATATAATTAACTTATATATATACGTATATATATATATATACTAATATATATATATAATATATTATATATATATATAGATATATATATGTTATTATAAATATATATATAAACGTATATATATAATATATACGTATATAAATATATATACGTATATATAATAATATATATATATATACGATATATATATACATACTAATATATATATATATACGTAGATATAAATATACGTATAATATATTACGTATATATATGCGTATAATATATATATATATATAACTTATATTATATATCAACACGTATATATATATAACTAAAATATATATATAACGTAACATACTATACATATATTCTATATTATAAATACTATATATATAAATAATATAATATTATATATAAATATATATATATATATATATATAGTATATTTTATACGTATGTATAGTATATATACGTATATATATATACGATATAATATATATACCGTATATAGATACGTAACATACGTATATATAAAATTAAACGTATATATATATATATATATACGTATATACATATATATATACGTATATATATACATATATATACGTATATATATACGTATATATATACGTATATATATATACGTATATATATATACGTATATATATATATACGTATATATATATATATACGTATATATATATATATACGTATATATATCTATATATATATATATACGTATATAGAATACGTATATATACGTATATATCGTGTAGATATAACTTATATAATCACGTATATATATGTTTTACAAGGCTTTTTGTTTCCTATAATTTGCGTAGAGAAAAATATGTTTTAGAAGACTGAAATTGAAGCTCAAATTCATTTCGTGGATCAAGAAGCAAGTGTTTATGTTTTACAAGCCTTTAAAGATCAAGCAGATGCAAAACTACTTGGAAGAGGATTTGTGCCGCTTGGTAATAAGTTAAAATTAAACAATGTACCATGTCTTGGACTCTGGTCTATTCGAAACATGAGATAGTATAGTAAAAAATGTGTAACTAATGCCAATAATTTTGAAATTAACATTGGTTTAGTATATGTTATAATAAAGTAGCAGCCTTTTTAAAAAAATTGATTATTAGATTGTTCTTTTACATGATTATATAACAAGTAGTTCGAAAGTTTAAAACATGATGATGTTTGTGTTTTGGCCTATTTAGGAAGGTGTTTTATGCAGTAGTCTAAGGGTTTTATTGAACATTTTATTGCAGTTTGGGTATTGAAGACTTGAGGGCCGATGTGATACTTGACTTCCTCAAAAGGAAAGACTTGCCCCAGGCTGAGGCGGCTTTGCCAAGCGAAATATCACGAACCTGCAATTTCAAATGACCAGGCCCATATTTGACAACACATATAGGACCTTGCATTGCAAACCAATCACGCATTTGAGCACTAGAATATTTGCAGCAGCTGATAAAGATAGAAAGGACCACTAGAACCTAAACCAAACACACTGTAAGACACTAAGACACTGTTGCAGACCTGTTGATGTCGCTGAAACAGTCACTCGTTTGTAACTATTATACACACCCTCATTTACGGATCGATACAATGTCGTCTAACAGGGGCTTAAAATGACGCACCAACCGAAGCAAATCATATAATACGTACTGACCGTAGGGACAGCACCGACAACACTTGCAATGGAAGCTAAATTGAGTCTTCCACAGACTCCCTCTGCAAATTATTTAAGCATTCACCTTAGGTAAGACGGATTTTACCACAGTAGACCATAAAGTAAATAACTCCTAATTCCGAATATGCATACATCGATATAAATATGATACAAACATTCAGTATTGTTTATTAAAAAATTGATCACTAAAAATATGCAGAGCATGCATTTGACTATTTTACGAAGAGTTAAAAAGACAGTTTTACCAATGCACATAGTTGTCGCACTCACTTTCTGTCACGCTTTCTCGAAATTTCAAGCTTCTGTTTCATTATTTGTTTTCAGCAATTGCTCTTTTTTATGTTTAAACGTATATTTATAACCAAACTGCAAACTGATAAACACGTAAATGACAAACTTTGGCCGGATAATGAGGATTTTAATGTGCTAAACCAATTTCTAGGATATACTCGACTTGCTAATGCAACCGACATGTAGTTTTAGTAGTTTGTTTTTGGACTTCTGTTTCCTATTTATAGATTCCTTCAGCGAAATTTGACACCACACACATGTTTATTGCTATTGATCTACAATCTGTATGATACACCTTCTCCCTTGCAAAATAGTGTCACTTGGGCAGTGCTATGAAATGAATTGTACTAATTTATTGCTTTGTTAATCCCTTCATAATTTATTGCTCTTGATTTAAAAGAGGCGATTTCGAGTCTTTGTTTTGCTGCACCAACATGCACGGATCTTCCTGAGCTGATTCACGTTCAGCTGGATTTTGCCGAAAAACTTGACGAAGAATTTGTGGCTGCTGTGACCGAGCTCATGCCAGAGTATGGAGTCAGTTGTCAGGTAATGGAATAAAGTTTTTAGGGACTGTTAATGCTACAGAGCCTAAACTATTCACTTTATTAGTTCATCCCTCTTACAAAAAAGACTTGCATTGAATCTTTTAAGCTAAAAGAAACTCAATTTAATTATTTTATCGATAGTGTGAGAGTATTTGTTAAATACCTATAGCGTTCCCGAGTTATATTTACTCTAGCCTCTGATATTGGTGTGGTGTAGCTGACTGATTTTGTAGCAGGGCTGACGGGTGGTTTGCTAGGGATTAACAACCTCCTAGGAGACTTAACAGATTTCTCTTTAGCAGCAGATTTGTCGAAGACACTTAACACTTTGACTCACAGTTGATGTAGGTTTTCCCTGAATATAGAACATTATCTGTTTCTCATATTTTAATAGTCCGACCGACCCGGGTTTCATCTAAATGGTTAGTTTTTATTATCTTTACCTAAAAAACGATCATTTTTAACAGGGTTACTGCAACCTGTGTAGCATAGGCATGATGTAAAATCACGAGTCCGACTTATGTCATAACACATTGCTATTAAAATGTACAATAACATGCTTTTTATTTTAGAGTTTTTATTTGACCTGCTTAATATTTATTAGGCTGGAAGAAGTGATACTATGGAAGTATGGATATTGTTGCATATAATAATAGTAGTGTCTATTAAGAGGAGAAGAGTGTTTGTGAGATATTAAATATCTCATGACATGATTCTAAACGAATGTTGACATTCAGAAGTTTTGGTATGCAGGCGAAATCAAGTCTTGAGCTTAAGACCCTGAACCGTACTCGACTTTGAACTTAGAAGCGACTTTTGGATGCTTACTCAGACGCAAGGAGACATATGGCAAGCATAACACACAAGGCCCAGATCAAAGTCGAAAAAGCGGCAACCTCTGAACACAGATGCGACTAGAAATGATCAGAGTTAGTGAACTAGCTAGCAATCATCAATATTAGTAGCAAGTGAGAAGAACTGATGATCTATCAGTAATGCTTTTAGTTGAAGGTTCATTATGCATAGCCCACCAATCCATATGAAATTGAACTTCGTATTGGTATTACAATAAAAGCTACACTACAACTAACGCAATCTCACGCCAAACGAACCAAAGGCAAATAAGCAAAGACAAATAAGCATGTCGTAACACGCGGGCCGTAATCCTTCTTTTTGACTATCAAATGACAATGAGTTTTAACAAAACATTAATTGTTGAAGATAAAATGAAAAATTTAAATTACTAAATTTCACAAGTGCTTCTTTTCGAATCATGAGAAAGTGTTTGAAATTTTTTATTTAAGAGCTTATTCATTTTAAGAAGGAAACGTTAAATAGCTTTACTTTAAGTATTTATTTGTTAAACACATAAAAAAACACAAAACAAGTTACCATTCTCTAATTCAAAACTTTTTACTTTAGAATTAATAATCTTACCAATGAAAAGGTATTGTTGTTTTGTTTGATAGTAGTCTGTGAAGTGAGTTAGACGTATTTTTTAATATGGTTTTGCTTTGCATAAACTCCATAAATATCATTCTATATTGCATGCTATATTGTTTAACTAAAAAAATTACAAGACTACAAATAATATCATAATAATCATAATCATAAATTAGGGTTTCGTATTACCACATCCTAACCACATGCAATGGTAGAATCATGGTCATAATATACACAAACATCATAAAATGTGTCTGATAATTTTGAATATAACATGACTTTTTTTTTAATTTTAGTTAACTACCAATTGATATAAATTATAACGAATAACAATGACATATAAAAATGTGCCCTACCATAATTATAACCTTTGTTAACATCTAAAATGCCCGATCATAATCAATTGTAAAACTAAGTATCAGTTTTTGAGATGATGAAAAAGCCAGTTGAACCTTCTTCGACAATGTGAGATGAAGTAATAATCTTGTGTGATACTTATATTTAAATTTTAAACTTTCAACCCACAAGCTTAATATTTCTTACTTTTAGCCCAAAACTTATAATAGATGTGAGATTATTTTATGTTTTTGTAATACTTTTATGCAAACAAAACAAAATACCAAAAAAATTAATTTGTTTATCACATTTAAATTTTATTCACTTTTTGTTTACAATGCTTATTTTTATACATTCAAAATATGAAGATCATAAACATACAAACAAAACAACATTGGATTTAAATTCGCTATAGATCACAAGACATCGACTATCTTCGTCAAAAAGACGAAGATGATTAACATAAAAACAAATAAACGTTTGGTTATTTATAAATTACATTATATGTCTCAATTATTTATCTTCAAATAATTATTTAAAGCTAGCCCGCCGCCCCCCCCTCCCCCCCCCCCCCCCCCCCCCCCACCCCCCCACCCCCCCCCCCCCCCCCCCCCCCCCCCCCCCCGCCCCCCCCCCCGCCCCCCCTCCCCCCCCCCCCCCCCCCCTAACCCCCCCCCAAGGGCAGTCTTAAGGCTAGTATATATATATATATATATATATATATATATATATATATATATATATATATATATATATCTTGAAATTATGTAACACCGTTCGTCCTTATCTCTAAGGACGAACGGTGTTACATAGTTTCAGGCCAAAAATATGAGATAAGGACGAAAAAACATGAGATAAGGACGAATGGTGTTACATAGTTTCAAAATAAGGACGATTCATGCACAAAAAAATCAGGGACGAGCCTAGGGATTTGGCCTAAACCACAGGGACGAACGATGCAATTTACTCTATATAGTATTATTATTTAACGAGGAAAAAAAAGAAACCGAAAAAGTTGTGTTTTTAAGTAACATTTATGGAGAAAAATGATTGGAAAAGTAGTATATTTAGTTGATGATTGAAGTAAAGTGTTTCCTTTTATAATTAGGCTGAAAATGTTTACTTTATTTTTCTTTACTAAAAAACTAAAAAACATATAGTAAATTGAAAAATAATTTTCAATTGAAGGCTATCAAAAAGTTAGGAACCAATACGATTAAAAAAATAAAATATCTAAAATAGAGTAAAACTTGCCGGTTACATATCGGACATTATAATCATCCTTTACTTTAGTTGATCATCTAGTCTAGTCAAGAAAAAATGATAATGCATAGATATTACTACGATTTTAGTAGAAATTTAGCATCATGCATGTCTCAACCTGTTAAGCTCAAACAAGTATAGTTACTTTTTATTCTAAAAACTATAAAAGGACTCTAGTCCAGTAATAAATCATATCTTCTAGTTTTGGCCGTTTATGAACCAATTGCACAATCTTTGAAACTTCTCTTATGCTTCAGCAACTCCTAATACCTCACTATTTTGAATAAGGAGAAGGGGTGGTATCAGTGAGGCTTCGGATGTTGAGTAGTGGAACATGGAATTAAATTGGATATTATAGTTTTAACATTTAAATAAAGACTAAAATTTCTTAAAATCATACATGGACATACCTTTTTTTAAACTTGGCTATCAAATCATATTGGTACGTGAACGGTGGTCAAATGTAACTCTAATGCATTTTTTTCATGCAATAAGTCTTCAGCAGTACCTTCACTTATGTGGCCACACTATATTCTAAATTCATCAAATTGTCTATTATAGTTTACTTCAGTAGTTTTTTCGACCAGATTATTTGTTAAAACCGAATATCACTTACAACTTATTATATTATATAACATTTGTTGAAGTTGGTTTTTCGAGTCGGTACTGTTGTTAAGCCGCTGGATGGGAAGGGTGGCCAAAAGAAAGGGGACCTCTTAGGGCATTGTGGAGCCGCGGCTCGAGCTGGCACTGTTCAAACGTCGAGCCAAGCCGAGCTGTCGAATAAGAGGATTAAAAATAAAGGTTCACTTAGGGGTTTTCCTCTTCGTATTAGATTAAGCGTCGTGTGGATATATGGTCCAGTTCTAGAGACCAACTCCCTATGAAATAAGTTATGCATAAAAAATGTTTGTTTCTTTTTCTATCATCTTTAAAAACTCAATGACAATTCTACCTTTTATGATGAAGTTCATGAAGGATGAAACAGAAAACAATAAACTTAATAATCAAATTCTGTCAAGAACCTATAAAAACCCGTAAATGTGCAAATTAATCAATACGTAAATAAACAAAACAAACACAAAATCCAATATGATTTGATGAATCTACAAACCCATTCTACAATAACAGTGTAACATATCACAACAAAGAATCCATATTTAAGTCTCTTTAGCTTTTGAAAATAAAGGGTAAATTACCCAACTTCTCAGACAATCACATCTGAAGCAAAGGAAAGAATATGACATACATGAAGGACATCGGGGTGTGTGTTTTAAGAAGCGACATATTGGCAGAGGGACGTAGAGGGATTTTAAGGATGTGATGATTGTAAAAAAATAAGAAACTAATGATTTAAGAAAGGATGAAGATAGGAGGGTATTAATGTCTAGTGAATAAAAAAATATTCTATAAGGCTTTGGTTTATGAGGACTCTGATATTTTCCCTTTCTCAACCAAGACATTCATTTAGAAATCCGTGAGAAAGAAACAATAAATTTTACCCATGTGGACCCAATTTTTCCCCATATGAACCATTAAGTCAAAAGTAAACAGACCCTTAGTGCTATTTCCACTAAGTTTCCACCTAATTAGGAGTTAATTGCATGTTTGACACATGTTTTCCATTATCCATATGATTTAGATTATTTGCATATTTGACACTTTCCATTATTAATATGATTAGCACTATATATTACACATACAAGGTTCGGTGGTGGATTTCAAAAATCCATCCTGCCATGCAATTTCTATCTTGTTATTGACAAGGACAATTTAGAAGCTTCCTTTGGAGTAGTTTTAGCTTGCAGGTATGTATAAACATCTTTTTTATGCTTATTCAATGGGGGTGTTGTTTGGAAGTAGTGACTATGTAATGTACTTCGATTGTTTGATATTTTGTTTGTAATTAGGTGTCAGAGAAAGTGAAACTGAGTATGTGGTTTGGGAGTTGTAATTATGTAATTTATTTCAAGTGTTTGATGTTTCGTTTGTTGCAACTTTTTAGTTTGTTGGTTTGGTTTAAATGTTTGAGGTGAACGTGAAACTGAGTATGTGGTTTGGAAGACAACTACGTAATTTATTTCAAGTGTTTGATGCTTTGTTTGTTGCAACTTTTTAGTTTGTTGGTTTGTTTTAAATGTTTGAGGTTTTATTTGTTGCGGCTTTTAGTTTGTTGTTACATTAGGTGTGTCATGTTCATTTATGTTTTAATCTCCTTGCTTATTAGGCTCTGATGCTTCGATGTTTTGTAACATTGTATAAACTTATGATGATAACTTATTATATGTGAACACCTAGATTTCTTTGTACTGTTATTGTTTAAGTTTTTATACTGAAATATGGAGCCAATATCAAAATATGAAAACAGAAATATGAAACTTAACTACTTGATGAATGATTAATAATGAATGATAAAAATATTGCTATGCATCTCGCACCTAAGAGACAAGGTTTGAGAATAGGATTCTCTGACGCGAAAGGTGGTGGTCATTTAGAGGTTTTTGATGATGGTTTGCGAGAACGAAATTGCACTAAGGTTGAGGGTGAGTAAGAGTTTTCTTTTCTTTTATACATGTTATATTCACTTTAATCATTGCTTATATAATAAGGTGTTGTAATAAGGCATTGTAAATTCTTTGGTGTAGGTTTCTACTCTTTGAACGATTCATCATTTCATCGTATCTAAAATGAGGAATTTTGATAGTTTTTAATGAGTCACGATAAGGAAACTAACTGTAGGGGTTTAGTCAATGTTGTATGTAAAGGTCAGTGAATTTTTTTAGACATTCCTTTTCATATGGTCTTTTTGTATTAACAAGGAATTGTGCGACCAAGCGTTGCGGCAAGGCATTTTAGACTGCATGTACCATTCGCTCCAAACAACAAAATCCAAAACAAATTTTTTATCAAATTGAAACGTATAATTACATATGAGACCGGCCTTATATTTGGTGTATATTTCAATACAAAAGACAATACGATAGATTCAAGTGTAACATAAGATATAAAAGGTAGACGTAACTGACTTTTAAAGTCACAGCACAGTGGGTTGTGTTGGTGTAACATTGACTAGGATCTCCTTTATGTTTTAACGATGACAAATAAACATTCGCAAACGCAAAATATCAAACGATAGTCAAAATCCGAAAAAACAAATTCGAGAATCTGGCGCGCTAGAAACGCGTCAGCGCGTGGCCAGCGAGCCACTCGCATTATCCGTTTTTACGGATTTTGTTTTTCGGCTTTTCTCTTACCCGACACATGTGGAAAGTTCAATAAAGGTATGTATATGATATTTGAGCATTTAAGAACACTCCAAATGAGGTTTAGACTTAGAGAGGAGCAAAAACAAATTATCTCGTTCTTTTACAAAATGCCAACTCAAATCTTTTATCAAACGCCAGTAGCCAATGCCGAAACTTCTTTCTAAACCTAGTATGATCATATTTTCAACATACCATCAAACGAAAGTATTCATTTGACCTTAATCTAGATTTACGTTATTCATAATCACGTAATAAGTTTTACTCCCTTATTGGTCAAAATAAGTCAAAGGTCACTTTGCGTAAACGCATCCTTTCCCGTTATGAGATATTCTTTACTTGAGATGCAAAGCACTTAGCTTGTTTGCATCAAGATGATTAGTGATCAAATCCATTGTTATTTATCATGGATTAAATTCTAAATGACTAATTGAGTCTGTGGTATTTGGAGTTTAATCATGCTTTAAGTTTTCTCACTTCCTTACTTATAAACGTTTTACAAACTCACACATGTATTCCTCACATGCACAAGAAAGACTTACTCCCACACCTCTTCACACAACACTTTTATACTACATAATCCTACAACACATCCTTTCTAATAATTTGTTTACCCTTCTTACCCAACATATGATTATATCCTTCACACACTCTAAACACTTATTTATTAAACCATCCTATAATCACATATGCCCACTCTTTCCTCTCTTATTAGAAATGTGATTATAAACCCAAATCAATCCTTTGATTTCACCGTAAACATCATCACCTTCATACTTCTCATCTTTAAACCTTCTTCATTTCTAAACTCCTCTTCACACAAACCTTCCCCAAATAATAACTGCATGGAACAACTCACATTCCCTTACACAATGTACCCTCCTTATACTTGTTATACTTCTTGTTCCTTTCATTCCCAACATAGGCTCCTCCACATACCATCAAAATATTCTCCACCACATATCCACTATTCACCTTCTTCTTCACAACCATTTTAATTTTACACACACACTCTATCATCTTAGCCATTGATTACACCACTTCATCAATCCAACTTACCTCACTCTCTTCTCTTCCCTTGGATTGAAATTCAAATCTCAAAACAAACACATCTCCCTCTACAAACAAACACACTTCCCTTTTTACAAACAAACACACTTCTCTGTCTTCAAACAAACACACTTTACTCTCTAAATAAACACACTCTCTATTCACCCTTGATCTTGCCACTTCACCTATCCAACTTACCTCTCTTCATCTCATATTCACCCTTCATTTCAAACAAGATTAAGAGGCTCATTTCCATCTCATTACCATCACATCATGCCAACTCATATACAACCCATTCTTCATTTCCAACATGTGTTTAATATATTTGAAATTCAAATTTCAAATCTTCTCCCATTTCTCTCTAAGTTAAGAATATTCTTGGAATATTCTCTTGTACCCTAACTAGCTTCTTTAAACCTTGGTTGGATTCCAACTAAGCTAGTTACATTTGAGGAATACCCAAAATACCATTGTCCGATTATTCTTTTCTCTCTTTTCAATATTGGACAAGCAAAAGGCTTTTAAATACTTCACAAACGCTTTTATCAAATGGTTATTTGAGTTGGTAGACCTTGAGTATAAGAATGATTAAAAGGTCATAGCGTGGAGTACAATTAGGGGTTTAACAAGTGCGGGTATTTAAAACGCCAAAGTCCCGAAGAAAACAATTTCAAGAATCGGGCGCGCTGGCTACGCGGTGAAGCGTAGGCAGCGTGCTAGACGCGAAATGTTTTCCCACTTTTAGGAATCTTGGCCTATAAATACCTCCTCTTGGCCTTTGTATTCCTCATCTCTTGCAAACATTCTTTCCTTTCTTTTCTCTTCTCATATCCTCTAAGTCTAAAATCTAAGTGTTCCAAACTTCTCATCTCATCATTCTATTAAAGTGAACACATCTCCGCAAAAGAGCCACACAAGTACCTAATCCATACTTGTGTGTTTTGTCGAGGGTCTTCTTTCTCATACTATTTCTTTAGAATCGAGTCTCTAGGTTAGGTTAGGACTTGATTCATCTATCTATCTTTCATTCAATCGAGTTGTAAGGGAAGTCTTGTATTCAAGGGATCAAGCCTAGATCATTGGGGATCTAGTTGGGGTTTGGTAAACTTCCAATGGGAAGTTCTTAGTGGGCCTAGTCGATCTAAGTGATCCTAGAGGGTAAGTCGAATCACGGGTTCTTAGAGGTGGATTCTGAGGGCAGAATATCGTAGGTAGTAACTCTTCTTTGTGAGCACCGATCTTTGTGCATATCGGTGGAGTTAAATTGTAATACGGTTTGTAGTCCACCATAAGGATTATACTAGAATAGTATAGGTGTCGTGGATTCGCAACTGGACGTACGAAAGGACTAAAGCCTCCTTCCCGAACCAGTATATATCGTGGTGTCTCTCTTTCTCTCTATCTACTTATTGTTCTCACCATAAAGTAGATTAGTACACCACTGGCTCTTTCAAGACTTGAAGTTTTATGATCTTTGAAGAAGTCAAGAAAACTGTATTCACCCTCCTCTACGGTTTTACAAGTTGTTTATCAGAAACGCACCAACTGTAAACAAATTATTATCACCTTGGTAGGTAAGAAAGCTTTAAGATCTTACAGGAGCAAGAGATCTAAAAGTTAAAATACTTTTCAGAATTTTTTTACGCTTGTCATTCACTGGTCCATGCTTACACAACTTGCATCGATCTATGAAAGTCGTGTGGAGGTGACCTATTAATCTGGACACATTTTGCAACCTAAAACCTCCTTCAAGCATTATATAAACCCATTAGATCGATTTCTTTCGTCCTCCTCATTCCAACATCACTACATCGAGTTGGCGCCTCTTGGATAGCCTAAACACAAAAGAGAATTGTGTGTTAATTATCAAACCAAGAATGTTAATGCACAGGGGATTTGCAAGTTTATGCATCACAAAGAAGAAAGCCAAACAACTATTACATAAATTAGATTTACAAAAACATAGAATGAAGTATACGGAAACCCGCATAGAAATATGTACTAACGTTCGATAATGTAAAGTAATACCATTACGAATAAGTTTTGTACATGTGAAGTCGGTAACCCACGAGTCATTAACTTTTGCACGCAGTGTAAACAGAAATCCCGGAACAACAGAATAAATGGCAATATGGGAAAATAAATTCAAATATAAGAATACATCCCTAATGATCTATGGAATTTGAAAGAAAATTGAAAAATTTTAGGAATCCAAAAATAAAAAAAACATGTTTAAATAAAAATAAATATTTACATCAAGTTCTATAAATGACAACATCTCTGAATTGAAAAAACTAAATTGAAAAAAGTATCGCTTGCATCTTCAAGAATCTAGAAAATAACAGAAGCAGTAAAGCTCTTAACAACCCAACTTTCAAGAAATCAAGGCCGACATGATTAAAACAAAAAGGAAAAAATGAACGATTGCAACTGTTTTTCTTCCTAGACTTGCCAGACAATGGATCGAGTCAGCTTCAATCAAACATTAGTCTCAGCCATCCTTCAATTTCGCGCTGCCAAAAAAACAAAATATAAATATCATCAGTACAAAAAAATCGACATCCATGTATTTGTATTCACAAAATGCACCACATACCGTTTAAATTACTAAAAACAATGAAAAAGATAAACGAATAACCAATCGGTTCCATACAAATTTCGACATCCATGTATTGTTTCCAAGCCAAACCAACGACTTTTCGAATAACCAAATCATTACAAACGACTCGACATTATCGGAACATGATCTACGAAATGTCATCATAAATAATAAATTAAAACACATTTAACGGTAATACCAAAGATTATAGTTGAACTCAAACGTTTTCAAAACACATAAAAACGATGTCGTTTCGGTCTGGGAAAATATTAAATGACATAAGTCATTACTAAACTGCATCATTACAAACTTAGACGGCATCGTCGGGTACCACACATTCGTTTGGTTAAATACTTTTATTTTATTTTGGCTCAAATACTATGTTGGTTGCAAAACACGGCTGCCTGAGCTTTGTTTGCCATGCCAAAACTACGACCCACCGAGACTACATACTGGCTGGAAAAGTGCTGGTACATTTTACAACATCCGTTCTTTTGTCGTGTCAGCATTACGACTCATCGGTTGACCAAATCATCATAGCCAAGCAGATACCATCCAAAGTATGCCTGCACAGAAATGTGTGGTTTCATAAAACTCCGATCGTAACGGCCCAACCAAACCATTAACGACATCATTTTCATGGCCAAGAATGCAATGATTAACCTTAAACGCGGTCATTTACTTAACATCGTTTTAGCAATCCCATTAACAAACCAACTTTTAAAACTAAACATCAACGGATAATTTATGTTCCAAGATCTAAAGGAGTCTCTATTTAAGGTTAGGTGTTACACTAGCCACAAAACCCGGTTACATTTTAGGCCAACCCACTCACACTTAAACCAACCCACCCCATAAACAACGTCATTTTTGCGCCCTCAAAACGCTGCCATTTGCTTCGCTATTGCATTTTGGGCAAACGGATTTTTATGACACCAAAACGAAAACTAAACTGTTAATCATGGAGGCTGCATAAGACGGTGGCAATTTTTGCCATCTAGTTTTTTGCACAACCAAAATAACAACCTACCGGATAACCAAACCTTCACACCCAAGGCAACACTGTTCAATTTGAACCCACCCAACAATGAAAAATCACATATCCGCATCGTTCAACAAAAAAACAAACACGCCCCACCTCCTAAACAACGTCCTTTTCGTACCCCTCAAAACTTTGCCATTTGCTTCGCTACTACATCATGGGCAAACAAATTTTTATGACACTAAAATGAAAACTGAACAATTCATCATGAGGGCTGCAAAAGATGGCCGCAATTTATATCATCCAGTTTTTTGCACAACCAAAATCACACTCACCAGATAACCAAACCATCATACCCACGGCAACTCTATTCTAACCGGACCTACCCAATACTGCAAAATCACATATCCGCATCGTTCAACGAAACAAAAAACAAACAATCAAAAAGTGTTAGAATCAAAGAATCTATGATCCAGGGGTCGGGGAGACTCAAAAATAGAGATAGTCATCATAAAGATAGAAAGTAGAGAGAGAAAGGTAAATGTATAGATGAAATGAATATTATAAGAGTCTCACTCCTCCATGGAAGCCATAGAGGGGTATTTATAGCCCACACATTATATATCTTTACAATATTGCCTATTTTAGTCTCTGCGTATGGTGTTATGGTAAAGTATGGTAATTCCATAAATGTTGTCACATAAATGAATTCCTAACAATCTTCCCTCATGGGACGATATACGGAATTACTTACAGTATTTTCCTAACAAGTACATATTGATTAAGAACAAAAACTTCCACGAAAGCTTCCAATGCTGATGATTTCTTCAGTGATCTTCGACTTCAAGTCTGCCCTCCAACATGAATCATCTTTGTAGTAACTTGTAGGAGAAATACTTTAATAGAACTAGGTAACTCATACACTTCTGGTTAATGAGAAGCTTATGAATTTCATGCTGCATATTCTTCTTTTAGAAGCTTTTATAGCTTCCCCCCCGAACTAGCAATCCTCTCTTGAGCAGTTTCAAAGCTTTCTTCCAAGCTTAGATTGTTTAAGTGTACAGCGAAATTAGTAGACTACCCACATCAAATATTACTGCTTCTTTGATAATAAGCTTAGTGATTATCCGTTCGGGAAAACATGTAAGGGATCAGCAACGTATCTTCTCACGCTTGAATAATTCTTCTCATATTTCTTCCCCCTGGAAGTTCAAATGATGCATACTAAAAACAACAAGACATCTCCTCCCCCATGTAGTTGAAATGATACACCCGAAAGCAACAAGTTAAAGCACTGATTTTCTCTGTGGTTATGACATTCGTCTTCCTAAAATGGCCTAAAATGAAAGAAGGTATGGGCTCATTGTTATGTATACTTCTTCCCCCCTTGATGGTTTCGATACCTCGGAATCAACAATACCTTGTACTCTCATAGACTTGTAACCTTATGTGAAGAATAAATTAGCTCAAATATATCCTGTGAGAATCAACTACTGATCAAATCTCTACTCATAAACTCTCTCTGACTAACTCTTTACCAACCCCTTTCTTGTAGGCTATTTGAAGTAACCACTGATGGAGTAAACCCGATATACCAAACTTGAAACTAAAGTAGAAATTCCCCATTCTTGTGACTTAAGCTTGCACTAATGTTGAAAGAACGGTGTAGAGAATTTGTGTTGCATTCAAATCTCTAAGTACACACTTTATCCTTTTCACGAAGTCGAAATTATGGCACCAGTCAATTAAGTCCCAGATATGCACTTTTCTCCCTCCATGATAGTGATGATATAAATTGCAATACCAAAGTCAACTAAGTCTCGAATATAGACAATGTATCCCTCTATGTAGTCAAAACGGTAATACCAAAGTCAACTAAGTCCCGAATATAGACAATGTATCCCTCTATGTAGTCGAAACGGTAATACCAAAGTCAACTGAGTATCGGATTTACACATTTCTCCCAACAAACAAAGTATGAGACTTTCATCACCTCTTGTAATTATCCACATCGTCTTCTACGTATGACACTGAGTACTACAATGTAACTCCTTTAAGTGATAGTTATCCAGGTCTTCAACTAACCACCCCGACTTCTGGAATAACTAGATAACCTAAGTTTTCATCCTAAATCGTAAGCTCAAGCAAGTTATCATTGAAAGTCATGCATCCAACCAACCCCGACTTCAAGATAAAATAAGTGCACGCCCTCGTGAAATCCAACTTCAATCTTAAATAAGTGATATCCAATCAACCTCGTAGCTACTTTGAAACGACATATCAAATCTAGCCATAACAATTTAAAGTTCCATGGTTCTTTAATATGGTTTGTTTTATAGAAATGTGTTAGGATCGATTCGATGATTAAGAAGTGTTGTGTGGTCTTGTATGATGATGGTTAAGTGTTTAAATGATTTTGTGTTTTAGTTAAGGTGATTAGTGTTTTCAGAAAGCAAATCCGCAGGTTTTGTAAGCACAAAAATGATTTTTGCAAGTTTTAAATCCTCGAGTTTGATTTTCGCAGGTTTCAAATACTCAGGTTTGATTTTGGCACATTTCATTTCCTCAGAAACCATTTTCGCACATTTCATTTCCACAAAAACTATTTTCGCACATTTAATTTCCGCAGGTTTTATGAATGTCGCAAATTTTCACCCAAATCTGCGGATATGATTTTCGCAACTTTTCTGATTGTCGTAAATTTTCACCCAAATCTGCGGAAATGATTTTCGCAACTTTTCTTATTGTCGCAAGTTTTCACCCAAATATGCGGAAATGATTTTCGCAACTTTTTTATTGTCGCAAGTTTTCACCCAAATCTGTGGAAATGCTTTTCGCAACTTTTCTGATTGTCGCAAGTTTTCACCCAAATCCGCGAAAATGATTTTCGCAGGTTTCCTGATTTCCACAAGTTTTTTTATTTCCGCAACTTTCCACCCAAATCTGCAGGTTTTTCGAAAAACACATAAAACACGAAATCTTTACAAAAACACTATTTTTGATGTTTCAATCCGTTCTTTTTGCAAAAAAAAAGCTTTAATATTGACATAGCTTTGATGAAAATCCAAACTTTATGAATTTTAACAACAAAATATATATGTTTAAACACTTTCGTGGCTTATTTTCGCAAAAAGTAGGATGAGATCAAAAACTAAACAAAACCACACACCAACCCAAGATCAAACCTGGTTAGCTCTTGATACTAATTGTTGGAATCAAAGAATCTATGACCAGGGGATCGGGGAGACTCAAATATGGAGATAGTCATCTTAGAGAAAGAAAGTAGAAAGAGAAAGGTAAATGTATAAATGAAATAAATATTACAAGAGTCTCAACCCTACATGGAAGCCATGGAGCGGTATTTATATCCTATATGTTACATATCTTTATAATATTGCCTATTCTAGTCCTTACTTATGGTGTTATGGTAAACTACGGTAATTCTGTAAATGTCGTCACATAAATGAATTTCTAACAAAAAGGTATGTTCAAATAAGTAACCACCTACATTTATAAAGACAACAACATAATTAGGTAACACCCAAACAAGGAAACATATTTTTACCCTCAAACTCAGTCATTTACTCACCGCCATTTTAACAATCCCTTAAACATACACGGTTAATTTCGGTTCCACTTTTTAAAGCCAACTTTGTTTAGGCTCAGATGTTACACTAGCCAAAAAACCTGGTTGCATTTGTAGCAAACAGATTTTCATGAAACCAAAATGAATAAACACAGGATATCCAAATACATGAAAGTAGCTAATGTCAAAGATCCTTTCTCTAAATATCTCATAAAGAGTTTTATCATGTCTTTTGAAAATGATTGATCTGTTTTGAGTGTAGCAAGCAATTCAAACTGCTTTAGTCCAGAAGTGCTTAGAGAGTATCAAACCATTCAGTATTGTTCTAATTCAATGAGAGTTTTATTCTTCCTTTCAGCCACACCATTTTGTTCTAGTGTGTAAGGAGAAAAGAAGTTTTGAGAAATTCCTCTCTCATCACAAAAACTCTTAAGTTCTTGATTTCTAAACTCATATCCATTATCAGTTTTGATTTGTTTAACTTTGACATCATTTTGATTTTCAACCATTCTAATAAAGGACATTATTGTTTCAACTACCTAACTCTTATTTTTGAGAAAGTGAACGCATGTGTACCTTGAGTACTCATCAACAAAGACTAGGGTATACTTTTCATGGTTAATGGACATGAGACTGACTGGTCTAAAGAGGTCCATATGAAGAAGATGAAGGCACTTTCTTATTTAGAAATTTTGTTTTGTTTTGAAAGAAGCTATATGATGCTTTCCTTTTTCACATGATGAGCATGGTTTATCCTTTGAATAAGCAAGTGAAGGCAAGCCAAGAACTTTGTTTTATTTGAAAGTTTGTTAATGTTTTTGAAATTGAGATGTGATAATCTTTTATGCCAGATCCAATTAACACTTTCAGAGGCTTTGGCAAAGAAGCAAACCTAATTCTGAGTAAGTGATGACATGTCAAGCACATAGACATCATTTCTCCTATGTACTATTAACATAATTTCCTTATTATCATTAAAGATTATTCCTTGCTTATCATCAAACTGAATAATATATTTACCATAACAAAGTTGACTGATTCTAATTAAATTGTATTATAAACCATTTACAAAAGCTACTTTAGAGAAAACTATACCACCATAGTTTATGGAACCATATCCCTCAGTAATGCAAGATGAATTATCACTAAATACTACCTTAGGACCTTGTTGTTCTATTTATTTGTGCAGATAACTCTTGACATCAGTCATACTCCTTGAGCATCCACTGTCCAGGTACCAAATGGGCTCCTTGATGTGTCTCTACACAAATAACAAACTGAGTTAGTTTCTCTTATGAACCCATCTTTTTGTAGGCTCTTTAACTTTAGCAGCCTGAAGTTTTTCACCTCTTTTGAAATGATCAAAATCATGGTGGTCAGTGGTTGAGTGATTAGTTTATTAGTTTAAAACAAATCCCCCTTCAAACCTGAGATTTCACTTGCTTTCATAAAATATAAAAATACAAAAATACTCTTCTCTTAACCTTTAGACCTTAGTGACCATACAATTCGAGCCTACCTAAACTATTCCCTTAGAGAACGATATAACCCCCCCTGAGTCTTGCCTATACTACACTACAACGGTTAGGTACACTACCTATGAGGGTTGTAAAACTTTCGGTTTGCAATCACCCGCACATCAAGTTTTTGGCGCCGCTGCCAGGGAATAGTCTAGGTTTTGGATTCTTTCTATCTTAGGTCTACTCACTAGATTCCTATCAAGTGAGATTTTTATTTTCTTTTTATTAGTTTTCTCGTAGTCTATCATTTTCTTCGTTCCTTTTGTTTTGCAAACCCTTCTTTTTTGTTGACCACCATGGAAAACGGAAATCCACCCCGTACTTTAGGAGATTATTCCCGACCAAGCCATGAGGGTTATCGAAATACCATTGAGCTCCCTGATGGGAACAATGTGGTGGCTTTACGATCTGACACCATCCGATTGGTGCAAAACGGATGCTCATTCCACGGACTTTGGTCTGAGGATCCAAATTAACATCTTAAGGATTTTCTAGAAATTGTTGACTCTCTTGACCTTAATGTTGAAAACATGGAAAGAACGCGATTGCGTTTATTTCTGTTTTCCCTTCACGATCAAGCTAGCAATTGGCTTGAACGTCTTCCCGCGGGATCCATCTCTACTTGGGAGGATATCACTATCCGTTTCCTTGCTTAATTCTTTCCATCGGGAATAACTACTAAACTCTGAAATGACATATTGATGTTCTAACAATATCAAGGGGAATCTCTTTCTGAAGCATGGACTCGTTTCAAGGACTTACTTCAAAAAGTCCCTCATCATGGTACCGATCTTTGGCTCTAAGTCCAAATATTTTATGACTATGTTAATCCCGCCATAAGGCGTATCATTGTTGGATCGATTTACTGAATAGATCTTAACCTTCAGCTTGCAAATAGTTTGCTCCTTTAGATAATTCTAAAGCAAC
>BQNB010095473.1:0-22733 GCA_026074375.1 Tanacetum coccineum
TGGCTGTGATTGGTGACTAGTGAATGGTGGATGGTGACTGGTGGCTGTGACGTGACTGGTGAATGGTGGATGGTGACTGGTGATTGGTGAGAAATGTGAGAAACTTGGGTGGAGATGGAGATGGGTGGAGGGAGAATTTGAAATTTGCTGAAAAAAAATATAGGGGCGTTTTAAAAATTTTAGGGAAGGAAATACTTTTAAATTATGGGGGGCTTTTTAAAAATTTTAGGGAGGGAAATACCAAAAATTTTGGGGAGGGAAATACCAAAAAGGAAGCCACAGGTATCGAACCTGTGACCTCCCCTTCACACCAAGACCTCAACCATCTCCGCCCTTGGGTCTTTTTCAATTATACCTTGTTTTGTATTCCTCTTATAGACTATCTGTTTTGAGCTTATTTGCTATAATAATTAGTTTTACAAAAATAAGTTTTAAGATTTTGTATTTTTAGTTTTAAAAGTTTTTAAATAATTTTCAAATTAGTTTTTAAATTACTAATTAAGTTTGAATTTTTCAAATTAGCTTTATTGTTTTAATACTTGTTTTAGGTTTTTAATGTGCCTTGATTTTCTTGATTTACGGGAAGGCGGTCAGTGAAGCAAATCATGCATGATGTCATCATTTTTATTGTTCTTCTTATAGTATTAACATTCAAAAAACAATCGAAAATACTAAAGATGTTATGAAATCTGAACTTGTATATTGTGTTCTAGGTTCCACACTACGGGGTTTGTAGGTGACTTTTCATTAACCCATACATGCTCTAGCTATCACATCTATCTCGACTGAGGCTAACCCTCTTTCCACATTTAACGATTATGGCTTTACAAGTGTCAATCTTTACAAGTGTATTCATGGTAAACGACGTATAGTTTGTTGAGAATGTTGTCTACGAGGACGGATACAACCAGTTTGACGAGCTACCTCCGTTTTCTATTGGTGTTTTAATCACTTATGATAGTTGTTTATATCTATTATAAGTTGATTTTTAAGGAAAATCTTGACGAACTACACAAACCTCGCCGGAAATACCCAAAACAAGCAATTCGCGATTCGCCACTTTTGCAACCTTGGTTATTATCTAATACTTGAACAAAGTCATATCAGTGAAAGTACATTTAAAACACAATCTTGACAAGGTATTCTCTTTATACATATTTGTTACTGAGATGATATGTCGTAAGTTATCAAGGCACGAATTAACATTAATGACCTACAAGTGAACAAAAATCCATAAACGAGCTAAAGTAAACTATTAAACATTAAATTATTACACACATGGATTAGACGATAAACTATACACGAAACCAAACTAATGTGAACTTCCATAATCGGCAAGACATACAAGGTGATTTGCATGACTTCTCAGTAAGCATTGTATAACGACTATTGCGACAAAGAAAGAAGAAACAATGATGTTGGTCCAAGGTGGTATTTTCATCATCTTCTTTTTACTAAAGATGTTATGAAATGTGAACTTGGATATTGTGTTCTAGGTGACTATTCATGCTATAGCTATCACATCTATCTCGACCGAGGCTAACACTCTTTCCACATTTAACAATCATGGCTTTACAAGTGTCAATCTTTCCACAAATGGCTATGCATAGAATTTATTGAGGACACAAATGATTCTAGATGGAATGTCGTTATTCATGGTAAACGACGTATAGTTTGTTGAGAATGTTCGAGGACGGATACAACCAGTTTGACGAGCTACCTCCGTTTTCTATTGGTGCTTAATTCATCTTCAAATAATGTTATCGATGATACTACTAACTTAAGCTCCAACCACGATAAGATATTCTTTGTTGAAGACCCGCACTTAATAAAACGTTTCGATATCAAGCATGATTATAACACGATATCTTTAAATTCTATAGCTAATTTATTTTTAAAGCTACTATTTTAATTTAAAATTCACAATTATAAACTTTAATTTAATTAATTTTCATTTAATTATTTTTCATAAAAACACAAATTATAAAGTTTTAATTTAATTAATTCTCCATTTATTTATAAACTTTTAATAAATTATTTATTTTTAATAATAGGGTTAAGTAATTGAAACACAATTTCCTCTAATCGACCCAATAATCAAACACAACTTTAATTCCAAACCACATAAGCAATCTATAATCGTCATCATCTAGAATGAGTAAAGGTTTGTCACTTGTTGTTCTTATTTTGGTTTAGCTTATTAGCTTATTAGCTTCTTTGTATTTGGGTTATTTGTATTTTGGTGTTAAGCTTATTTTGGTTTAGCTTATTAGCAGACTTAGGGTTTCTTGATTAGGTTATTTGCTTATTAGTAGAAATAGGGCTGCTTGGTTTAGCTTAGTTGAAGAGTTAGGGTTGTTGGGTTAAGCTTATTAGTAGAGTTAGTGGTTATTAGGTTAAGCTTATTAGCAGACTTAGGGGTTATTAGGTTTAGCTTATTAGCAGACTTGGTGGTTATTGGGTTTAGCTTATTAACAGAGTTAGGGTTTCTTGATTAGGTTATTTGCTTATTTGCAATCATATGGCTATTTGGTTTAGCTTATTTGTAGAGTTAGTGTAACACCCCCAAATAGGGTCGCAGCGGAATAAGGGTCCGGGGCGTGTTACTTCAAGATCAATAGCACAAGATATATATCACGTTCTAATCAATATTGTGGGTGGAAGGAATACCGTAAAAACGTTAATTCATTTGAAACCACAATCAATCACTTCATAACACTTAAGATCCGATATCCATTTACAACAACATCATTCATAATGTCAAATTCAAATACCAATTTGCAAACTCAAACATCAAGTGTTCTTCAGAATGTCACAGTTTCTTCGTGTTCAAATTCTTAACATTCAAGAAAGACACAACTATCAAGAAGTAATGCTGCACATCTTAAAGAAATCAGTCTCTATTTAAGTTACTCCTCAGAAACTTTACAGATGTATGGCACGAGCCTATTCTTCAAGAGGAACTTCTCTCAAAACATTGGATTTTACTATAACACAACTTACTAAAGATATACTTTACTAGGACTGATTGCACAACTACGTTGACTGGTCTCAGAACAACGTTGAAAATGCTTTCAATCAGAATTAAAAGCGCGTATGCAGAAGTATACAAGATATTGATCTCAAATCATTTACGATGCAATGATCTTTAACATGGATTCCCTCAGGGAAATACATCTTGAGTTAATCCTTCAACAACCAACGCACTCCACTATTGTTGAAACCAAAAGAAGTTGATGCATAACACAAGAAACCCATTCACATCCATATACCAACATTGAATGTTGATTCATTGAAAGTTGATTAGTTTGTCATACAAAACACATGTTCTAGAAAGAAGACAGTAATTCAGAGACTAGCATCCAGGCTAATTAGTAAAGGAATGCAGCGTGAATTCCCTAAAACAAAAGATGTGTCATGCAATCAATACAAGATGCAAAACAAAAGGTGAGATGCTGACAATTTTCGATCTCTTCATTCACCCCTTCAAGTTCTTATCATAAGCTGACTGTAAAAGGCACTCACGGTCCGAACCAAGGATGCAGACGTAATTATTCATGTCAATCTTTTGGTCAAGAATGTGATAACTTTCACAAGACAATGCTGCCTTAACGTAGATCAACGACAAAAAGCAACTGACAAAGATAATTTCAAAAGATGATCCAAGGCAGCCTTGTGGGTGGTAAACAACATTTTCCAGAAGTTCATCAATTCAAAGTTTACATTGATTATGACATCAAATGACAGAAAGTACTTTGTTGAATCACCACATCCCCATCCACCCCACATTGACTCGAGGTTCAACACTTCAGAGATACACTACTCCAATCACCTGTAATGTAAGAATCCATTGCTGAAAGAACACGTCAATCAAAGACAGTAAGAAAGAAGGGGTGAATAAAGAACAGACGCAGACCAAGAGAAGTAAGATTGATACGGTAAAGCATTGGATGCTAATTTTGGTTGACACATAAAAGCATTAGGAACTGAATCAACAACTAGTGCATAGATGATAGCAGCAGGTCGAGGGAATGATACAGATGCTGATGATGGTAGATATCCACCCATTTATATGATGACGAGACCAATGGCTGAGGTACAATTGACTTGCTGAATGCAATATCTTTGCTATAAGAACAATAGCATACTGACAACCTGAAATCATTGTAAGGAGGGTTGACCAGTAGCCTGAAACATGTAAAGTTTAAAATTCCTATGCTTGATCAACACCTATAACCAGACAACTGAATACTCAAAACAAAAAATTGTTTCCACTCGAGTCTGAAAAGATGTTGCTCAAAGAGACGGTTGCCCCAATTCAAAAAGATTTTTCAATATGAACCCATTGCATTGCTCTCGAACTTAACATATCAAAATCAATCTTTAAAATCAGGCAACATGGTCAAATTTTTGAATAAACAAGTAATAAACCAAGATTGAAATAGGATTTTGATGTACTTGAAACAATGAAACATCGAATTAGATCATAGTGTGGCTTCATTAACGTAAGGAAAATGAGACTTTGAAACAGCATTACAAAGATTTGTATGATATCTATTAAAATCACAGATCTAAAGACTACAGAACAACAACATCTTTGCTTGCTATAAGCTGACTTAAAAGCTCAGATTCAGGAAAAGGTTTTTTGCAATGCTGCTTAAAAAATGACTAAGGAAGATTAAAAGAAATATGTAGATACTAATTTTGAATAAAAAACATCAGTCTTGGGAAATTGTGTTAACCATCACTAAGAAAACCAATCGTTGTTAACAACCAATGCGTTTTAAAACTAGCAAGGCTCAAATGTCAAAACAAACAGGTTTCCTCCTCGCCAGGTTAATGTGAACAAGAATTTGTCAAAAACCACTCACATCAACATTGATTTGCCTTAAGAAAACAGAATCCAACCTTTGCCAAACCTGATCACATGATTGCTCTAGCTCATCTAGGAATATTTCTCAGAAACATGCCAAGATTTTGTTCAAATGACATGGTTCCATAATCACTATCTAGATGCATGCTAAGAAAAAGATACAAAAAGAGATAAGGAACATCACCAACTAGTGTGCCTACTCTGACGGAATTCAAACCACTACTAGATGATAGGAAAACCAATACCCTAGAGCAAAAATCAAACATCTAGATTTTGCATTTATCTAAGATAAGTCCGCGTTACGATAAACCCGGGCCTGTGCCCAAAGCATATCAACTCTAATAGTTCTAGTCTTTGTTCAGATTCCAAAAACTTTGTTTGTTCTACCATGTCATAAAAGTGTGTCTTAATGCATAAATCATAGCTGCTTGTATAACAAAACTCCTGAAGAAAGTAAATTCACGTGCTAAGATTCAATCCAATAAGACCACAAACAGTAACAAACCCGTAGATCAAAAGAGTCATACTCAGAAACCTAGTAGACGACAGATCTTTCCACGACAGATATTCTCCTAATAAGACTTCCGCTGTGTCTAGATCTATCTTAGGTGGAAACCCACGTAGAATTTTCAAATCGGGTTGTTTCTTAGGTGGATTCCTACAGAAAGTTATCGACTCTTTGCACAGCAAGGGTGACAGTGAACCTCCGACCTCACTACACCATTGGTTCAAACTGTAGATATCCCCTCCATATTCATGAATGCAAACAAACTCTGGATATAAGTGCAGGTACATCAATCAATGTTCAGAAGGAAACAAAAGTCTTGATTTAAGTGCAGGTACCTTATGTAATGTCAACAAGGAAAATCTCAGAGTATGGTTGCTAAAAAGGATGATATCTCAGAAACCATTGTCAAAGTGGATTCACAGATGATGATACAGAAAATGACTTCTGTTCATAACAGTTCAGGCCTTAAACCTAATGCAAATTGAACGTTTGAACACAACAGATCATAGCCTCGCACTCAGTGTCAAATGACGTTTGAACAAAATGGTTCAAGCCTCGCACCACAGTGTCAACAGAAGTTCATCAAGCAGCTGAGACAGTAACAACGTCAAATGAGCTGGATTTGCTATTCGGTCCTTTGTTCGACGAATATTTCAATGGAGAAAATCAAGTTGTTTTAAAGTCTTCCGCTGTCACTACTACTGATGCATCAAATAAACGTCAACAACCTGATTCAACTTCATCCACTTCAACTCTAGCTACAACTGTCACTGCTAATGGAAACTTTGATTTGTAAATATTTTTATTCTCTCTTTATTTTTATTTATATATTGAAAAAGAAAAACAAATATAAAAATTTTTGAAAAAGAAAATAGAAAAATATAAAACCTAGAAAAACAAAATATAAAATCAGAAAAATTTCAAAAAAAAATACCAAAAAGAATCTTCTCGACATGTCTCTTGGAATCGATAACATTTACGTACCTAGAAATGTTGATTAACATCACCACAGGGCGGTAAATGAAGTCGTACAGGAGTTTCAAAAAAACGCTTTCAAAACATGTCTTTTCTAAATTTTTCTACAATGACTCATGTACAGTTTCATGCATAACTCGGTCTCAGAATGTCACAGGGGAGTTGGTCGCCTCAGTGCGCTTACTCTAAAACAAGAGAGAAGTCTTCTATCATGTTTTTAAAATGTTAACATAATTTTTCACAAAAGAACTTTCAAAGTCAAAATTTGTCTACAATATAATTGTGGTATATTTCCATAAAAAATAGTATTTTAAAATTGTGTGTTCAACACTCCCTTACCCGAATAATTTTCTGAGCAGGGAGCTTTTAAAAACAAAGCCTTTTAATGTGTTGGGTACATCTCATAAATGTAAATTTTATGTATCCAAACACATTTTGTGAAATTAAAATGTGGAAACTTAATGTCAATTAATAATATACATTGTTCACTAAGGCATCTCACTCCGTCTTTAACATTTTGGGAAATATCAATTTTTCATTCAATGCAGTTTTAATAAATATTGGTATCCCACATATACTGTGAAGTTTTTTGGCCTGATAAGTTTTTTCAACCATTTCGTTACCAGCAGGTAGCATCTTTTTTAACAATCCTAGTAATTCAGTAAAGAACTTATCAGAAGCTCCATACTTACCCTTCAAGTTGAGTAGTTTAACTATTGCGGACAACTTTGTGAAGTCAGGACATCCTTTGTAAAGTGGCTTCTCCGCGTCTAATAATAGTTCTTGAAACTTGGCAAGGTCATCCTCATCAAAACTTTCTTTTGTAGCATTAACCATTTCTATTGTTGCTGGGCCATCTGTTGGAATTTGTGAACCAAAATCCATGTCAAAATCCGTGTCGTCAACAAACTCTGTTGTAGCATTAACAGGTATTTGGGCAGTTGTTGCTTGCTCATCCTTTTCTCCATGTTTATCCCATTTTGTGTAGCTTAGATCAATCCCGTATTTGAATAAATGGAACTGCACTTCCTCCACTTTATGCTCTATGTGGTTTAAACATGTGGTACACGGACATGGCATCATAAGCTGTTGTTTATTACCTCGTGGGTCGATGTTCCTCATCTTCTGCAAGTTGTGTACTGCATACTTAATAAACGCTTCTACTCCATCAATATATTGTTTCTTGGTCCTACTAGTTCTCATCCAAGACTTGTCCATGCTATTGTTGAGGTCAAATGGTAACGTATATATCCTACAAGTCACAAATTAAACCAATATAAGCATCAAAGCATTTGTGTATAATTACAATGGACAGTGGGCAGTGTAGTGGTACTCAAAATTCCCTTTGATCACAATGACTATGTCAAAACAACCCATTAACCCAAACAGTGCCTTATTTCCAGTTGCAACCTCACAAAAAATGATACTCATGTTCCATGGTGGAAGCTTATATGGTATTTACTGCTGCTAAGTGTTTCCCACTATGAGATTATCAGAACTACTACCTGATATACAACACAGATGCTTTTCTATTATGTTGTTTGTCTCATTATTCTAAAAATGACCAAAGTATACACAACCAAACAAGATACCACTGAATGTATAACAAATAAAATTGACAATGAAAAGTAAGCATAAGTTAACATTACCACATAATGATTTCCTAATTCAAAAAAGTACCTAATTTAGATCTAAATGAACCTCCCTCCGTTGTTGATGGCCGGACCGGCGACTGGTGGATGGTGACTGGTGGCTGTGATTGGTGACTGGTGATTGGTGAGAAATGTGAGAAACTTGGGTGGAGATGGAGATGGGTGGAGGGAGAATTTGAAATTTGCTGAAAAAAATATAGGGGCGTTTTAAAAATTTTAGGGAAGGAAATACTTTTAAATTATGGGGGGCTTTTTAAAAATTTTAGGGAGGGAAATACCAAAAATTTTGGGGAGGGAAATACCAAAAAGGAAGCCACAGGTATCGAACCTGTGACCTCCCCTTCACACCAAGACCTCAACCATCTCCGCCCTTGGGTCTTTTTCAATTATACCTTGTTTTGTATTCCTCTTATAGACTATCTGTTTTGAGCTTATTTGCTATAATAATTAGTTTTACAAAAATAAGTTTTAAGATTTTGTATTTTTAGTTTTAAAAGTTTTTAAATAATTTTCAAATTAGTTTTTAAATTACTAATTAAGTTTGAATTTTTCAAATTAGCTTTATTGTTTTAATACTTGTTTTAGGTTTTTAATGTGCCTTGATTTTCTTGATTTACGGGAAGGCGGTCAGTGAAGCAAATCATGCATGATGTCATCATTTTTATTGTTCTTCTTATAGTATTAACATTCAAAAAACAATCGAAAATACTAAAGATGTTATGAAATCTGAACTTGTATATTGTGTTCTAGGTTCCACACTACGGGGTTTGTAGGTGACTTTTCATTAACCCATACATGCTCTAGCTATCACATCTATCTCGACTGAGGCTAACCCTCTTTCCACATTTAACGATTATGCTTTACAAGTGTCAATCTTTCCACAAATTGCTATGCATAGAATTTATTAAGGACACAAATGATTCTAGATGGCTTTATAAGTGTCAATCTTTCCACGATTATGGCTTTACAAGTGTCAATCTTTACAAGTGTATTCCTGGTAAACGACGTATAGTTTGTTGAGAATGTTGTCTACGAGGACGGATACAACCAGTTTGACAAGCTACCGCTGTTTTCTATTGGTGTTTATAATCCACTTACGATATGTTTATATCAATTATAAGTTGATTTTTAAGGAAAATCTTGACGAACTACACAAACCTCGCCGAAAATAACCAAAACAAGCAATTCGCGATTTGCCACTTTTGCAACCTTGGTTATTATCTAATACTTGAACAAAGTCATATCAGTGAAAGTACATTTAAAACACAATCTTGACAAGGTATTCTCTTTATACATATTTGTTACTGAGATGATATGTCATAAGTTATCAAGGCACGAATTAACATTAATGACCTACAAGTGAACAAAAATCCATAAACGAGCTAAAGTAAACTATTAAACATTAAATTATTACACACATGGATTAGACGATATAACTTACATGAAACTAAATAAATTGGGTGAACTTCCATTATCGGCAAGACATGTCAAGATTGATTTGCATGACTTCTTAGTAAGCATTGTATAATGACTATTGCGACAAAGAAAGAAGAAACAATGATGTTGGTCAAAGGTGGTATTTTCATCATCTTCTTTTTACTAAAGATGTTATGAAATGTGAACTTGGATATTGTGTTCTAGGTGACTATTTATGCTATAGCTATCTCTCGACCGAGGCTAACACTCTTTCCACATTTAACAATCATGGCTTTACAAGTGTCAATCTTTCCACAAATGGTTATTCATAGAATTTATTAAGGACACAAATGATTCTAGATGGAATGTCGTTATTCATGGTAAACGACGTATAGTTTGTTGAGAATGTTCGAGGACAGATACAACCAATTTGACGAGCTACCTCTGTTTTCTAATGGTACTTAATTCATCTTCAAATAATGTTATCGATGATACTACTAACTTAAGCTCTAACCATGATAAGATATTCTTTGTTAAAGACCCGCACTTAATAAATTCATCTTTGTAAAAACCGATAGATTATGTATTGACTCGGTTTCTGCCTAAATATTTGCGAATGGCTGCTTTCTTTTCACCCTTTTATCCATACATTTCTTTTTCATTCTTCAACCCCTTCAATGCTTACCAAGACGTCATTACTAACACCTTGAGGATTTTTGTTCAGTTTTAGCTTCAATTCTTTAGTGGGCTTTAATTCTTATACTATTCATCTCCATCATACCTAAGGACTGCATTTTCTTAACTATGAGTGTCTTGGGTTAGATCCCTCTGGTTCTGGTTGGATCATAGGAATAGTACCTAACCTAACCACCTTATGACTTTAGAATCGTCGTGAAATTAAGATGTTGTTTGGTATAAGATCGAAACCATAAAACCTTTTTCCGTAGAGTTAAAAGCATTGTGAGTCGTATAGATCACTTATTATTTTCAAGATCACATTTTAATTACATTTCTCCCCTTATTTTAAATACCTAATTTATTAGTTTTTGAAATACCTTGTGATTAAAATTTGTCATGAAAGATTCTGTAAGGCAAAAACATATTTAGCAGAATTATATAGAAACATTAAACTTGCTCCTCCTCAATTTACTATGTTTGTCACCTAAAAATAAGATACCAAGTTGTAAAATAATATAAATTTGAGTGGTTAGCAATTGATTGAGCACACATTTTTGAAAGATTATGAATTGGAATTATCATTGAGAATTCTTAAAAAATTATTGCTACTCAACCACTAAATCATAACTTATAATCTATTAAGTAGTCATTATATTACTGAGTTGTTATTAAGACTTTTTATAATGTTTTGAATACATAAATATTGTCATGTTATGATGTATCTAAAATCATTAAAACTTTGTTTTTTGAAAAACTCCCCTTCAAACATTGACCGCATTTAAAATTGACACAAAAAATGTAGAAGGAACTTGTCTTATAAAGGTTTATGAGGGTGGCTGGTTTATTTAGTGTTTGAACACACAATTTTAAAAGATTTTTGAACTTATCATTGAGGAAAATTCTTTGAAAAATTATGTTCAACATTTTGAAAAACATCATGTTAGAAGACTTCTCTTCTAACGCTAAGGATAAGTGCACTAAAACGTACACTCTCCTTTGTCGTTCGGGTCTGAGTTGCAATCTGAGAGCGATTACAAGTCATAAAGAAAAATAGAAATGACATGTTTTGAAAGCATTTGAAACTCTTGCTCGAACTTCATTTACACGCCCGTGTCGATGTGAATCAACATTTCTAGGTACGTAAATGTTATCGATTCCAAGAGACATGTCGAGAAGATTCTTTTTGGAAATTTTTTGATTTTTCTGATTTTGTATTTTCTTTTTGAAATTATATATGTTTGTATTTGGTTTTATAGGTTTAATATTTTTGTATTTTGCTTTTCTAAAAAATATTTACAAGTCGAGGTTTGAAAAATATATGAAGTAGATTCATTTGTTAGAACCTCCAGTTCTGATGGAGTCAAACATCTCATACCATTCGTCTGACAAGATACTAAAACCTATCTTTGGGTAAGGCTTTAGTAAACATATCAGCTAATTGGTATTCAGTTCTGACAAAGTTCAATTCAATTATACCGTTTTTAACCTGTTCCTTGATAAAATGATATCGAGTATAGATGTGCTTGGTACGGGAGTGCTGCACGGGGTTGCATGAGATTGATATGGCTGACTAAGAGTCACAATACAACGGTATTTTTTTTATAGTTGAAGCCATAATCCTTAAGCTGTATCCTCATCCACATTACTTGATCACAACTTGCAGATAACGTCAGGTACTCAGCCTCTGCTGATGACATTGTAGTGCAGTCCTGCTTCTTTGACATCTAACTAACTAACTTATCACCTAGGAACTGTATTCCTCCAGAAGTGATTTTCCGAGTATAAATACATCCAGCATGGTCGCCATCTGAAAAAGATGTTAGTTCAAAGCCAGAATCCTTCGGATACCAGAGTCCCATGTTAATGGTACCCCTTAAGTACAAAAGATCCTTTTAACCTCTTTGAGGTTGTTTTTCTTTAGTCGTCTGCCTGATAACGTGTAGCCACAATAACATAGTACTTGCATTTTAAATTCTGGTCTACTAGATGCAGATACATGAGTTACCCAATTTTATACTTACGGTAGTCAGTTTGGTCTGCGAATTTTCCACTCACGTCCGCATCTAGTTTAGGGTTGGTAGCCATTTGGTATACCAACAGTATCACATTTTTCCATACCATGTTTTTTAAGTATTTCTAAAGCGTACTTGGCTTGGTTGATAAAGATACCTCTTGGGGATTAGTGGATCTGATGTCCTAAAAAGAATTTTATTTCCCCTATTAAGGACATCTCAAATATACTATGCATTAATTTTTCAAATTTTTTAGAAAATTTAGGGTTTGTAGACCTAAAAATAATGTCATCGACATAAATTTGCACAAGTAGAATGTCCTCCCCGTATCTTATCGTGAATAGAGTAGGGTCAATGGTACCTTTAGTAAAACCTTTGGACATCAGGAAATTTGAGAGTTCATCATACCATGCTCTTGGAGCTTGCTTCAATCCATATAGAGCTTTCCTTAGAGAGTAAACCTTTTCTGGATGATCAGGATCAACGAACCCATCAGGTTGTGCAACATAAACCTCCTCTTTTAGTGGACCATTAAGAAATGCCGTTTTCACGTCCAAGTGAATAGATTGGAAAAGAGACTTGTGTGGCAACAGAGGCGACGAAAATATGAACACTCCAAGCTGAGCACCTAAAGCCAATGAATTCTTCAAATCAATACCTCTCCTGAGCATAACCCTTAGCTACAAGTCGTAGGCCTTTGTTATGAATGACAGTTCTTGATTCTTTATCCTTTTTTGTTCTTCCATAGCACTTCAGCTTGAGAAGTCTTGCCAAAGAGTTTTTCAACGAGTTCCTAGACTTGTAGTCTGTCAAAACTGACAAGGCTCTTCTACATTTGCCTCTGATCGCTCATGGGAATCACCATTACCCTTAATTTGTGTTTTGTGTTCATCAGTACTCTCAGTGAGCGCAACAAACACTTTTTAGGATCAGTTTGGCAAGTTGTTGTCTTGTATGAGCACTGGCATGAATGGATTTCCATGAACTTGTTTCTAGGGGTGATTTTTTTTCTCCATCGGTATTCGAATCGTGTGGTTTAGAATAGAAGGTATGCATATTTGAATTAACAAATTGCGTGATGAAGACACTGTAAATATTTTCATACCGGTGTACAGAAAGGAATGTGATAAATTCATTTTAGTTTAAACTATGTTATCCTTCTGCTTGAGTTATCGATATTTTATCCTCAGCATTATGCATTTGTTGGAAAAAAAGTTGTGCCGTCTAATTAGATTGAATATCGTGTAGGTGGTGTGTCTTGTTGTTTCTTAAAATGTCTGTGGGGAGCAGCCGACTAGAAGCCCCTTTAAAAGTACCCTAGCATTAGAAAACCGTCTAACGGACCGAAAAGAAAGATCCACCTCCTGTTGAGGACAAAGCTGTGTTTTAGTATCTGCTAAAGTAGAAACAATATTGTAGTTGTGGTGCGGGGCCAAGTAGTCATAATCTACGCCTTATTGTCATTGGGGAAGGAGCTGAAGTGATTATTAATCAACAGACGACTCTGACATCACTTTAATCTATCATCAAATCTAAGATGTATGGATCAATATCAATTCTATTTCTCTTGTATGTAAACACAATATCCCTAAGACTGAGGGAGTATCCACCAGAATGCACGGATCCCCTTTTTCTTTTATCTTATCCAGATTTTCACCATCTCTGGTTAGGTAACAATGCAACAAAAAATGTAAAAGTTGTTTAATTGAAAGTTTCCTTGTCATTGATGATGTATCTGCCATTTTTCTCATTTGTTAGGATGAATGATAGATCGTTTTAAGTTATATGAATGTGGTTGCAATGTTTCATCCAAATGAAGTTTAGAAGCTGAGAGCATCGTGCGAGCAGCCTCAACGAGAGTACGGTTTCGTCTTTTGACAACGTTGTTCTGTTCAGGTGTTCGAGGAGTCAAAGTTTAATGCTCAATTCCTTCTTCTTTGAAGAATGCATGGAGTGTCTTGTTTAAGGACTCTGTGCCTCTATCAGTTCGAACAGAAATTACTAGGGCTTAAAGATTACGTTGAATCATTGTGAGGAAATCTTTTAGAACTTCTGGTGTTTCATCCTTGGATCTTAGAAAAAGAGTCCAAGTATATCTGATAGTCGTCTACAATTTGCTCCAATTCTTGGTTATGGAGATTTGGTTCAAGGAAATATCACGATCAATAGGGTGTATTACGTCAAAGGCCTCAATCATAATCTCTTCTTGGTTGGTCAATTTTATGATGCGGATTTGGAGGTTGCTTTTTAAGATCCAAGGATAAATGAACGGTACCCAGATATTTTTCAATAAAATTGCACAGCAGCGTTAGATTGCCCGTCATATGCTTTGTGCATCCAGAGTCAACAATGAATAGGATGAGTTGAACAATCTGCAAGAGAATTAGAGGACGATGGAATACTTGACAAATTAGATCCTAAAGTATTTGTGATTTTCAAGACATTAGTTATCCTAGATGCATTATCTATTGTTGGACTAATACTTGTGTTCACATCTTCTTTCCTAACTTTAGGCATCCATTTCATTTGTCTTAAGAACCCATTTATATCCTGATGGGCATTGTTGTTCTATCCACCATTTCCATGCCTTACTAGTTTTCTCATACAACATCCTATAGTAACTCTTGGATTTCTGGATAGTGGACTCGGATGCAACTGTTTTCTTATGGGGTGTTGCAACAAATTTGTTCGCTTGACTTTTGGGTTTTCTAGTACTATTAGGCACTACTTTAGGCCTCTTAGTTCTAGCATTCACGTTATTTAAGAATTTAAAAACAGAAACATCATGATTCGAATTAAACACACATTTTCCACAAGTAGCACAAACAACGTTAACATTCAAAGTTCTGGATTTTAAACTGTCATTACACGCAGTTACAAACTTTGTTTTATTAGAAATACTAGAAATCCTAGGGTGGTCTTCTACTTCAGTCTTCTTAAACTTCACTTGACTATTGTTTGGCGCAACCTTATCTTTCATTTGAGTGCTCCTAAGCTGTGGTCTGCTAACATTAGTTCTGTGAATTACTCCTGTAGAGGTAGACACGCGAGGATTAGTATTCCTAGAAGTCTGAGGCAACTGAGGTGCTCTAGCTTGTGTTATCCTAGTGTCAATTTGATACATGTCTGGTTTAATCACATTTGTGTTTCTTACAGTTTGCCTTGCTGTTTGAGGAAAAATCTGTGTAGTGACTGGTTTTGATAAACCATCTGACACATTAGTTTTGGGAACTGACTTTGTCTTTGAAAAACTTTTCCTCTCAAGAGAGTGAAAAAGGAGCCGGTTTGCCTAAAACTGATGGTTTTAGAATCCTTTGAGCATTTGGTTGTCGAACAACAAATGGTTTATCAAACTTAATTTCCATAGATTTTCCTTTGTATTTCTCAATGAGTTTCTTTAACTCACTTATGGCAATGTTCTTGTCTTGCAATTGAGCTTTCAAATCTTGTATTTTGAAATATTGTTCACGTTCTTTTAGAAATACATTTGACACTTTTTCTTTGCAAACTGTGTCATTTTTCATTTGTTCTTGACATTGTTGTAAAGCAAGTTCAAGAGAAATCGAGTGTTTTTCTAATTTATCAAAACTTCATAAAAGCTCAGTATAAACTTCTTTATTAACAGTTTTAGTTTGTTTCGAAAGCTTTTGTGCAAGACATTCACATTCTTTCACTTTATGAAGATATAAGCATTGCAATTTAGTGTGAGCATATAAATCAGATAACGAATGCAAATAAGAAAACATAACATCATTAGACACACATTCTTGCAAAAGTATGTCATACACATAACATCATTAGACACACATTCTTGCAAAAGTATGTCATACATGTTTGAAAATTCTACTTTATCAGATTCAAGTTCGTCAATTTCATTTTCAAGTGATTCAACGTACTTAAATCAGCATGCATTTCTTGCTTAAGTTCATGAAAAAATGTGAAACTATCATTTTGTGTCTTTATGGCAAGAGGCATCAAACATGTTTTTATTAGTACTTTCATATCAAGAGCAGTTGGTGCATGAAAATGATCACGAGAATGCTTTACCCAAGCTTTATCAACAAGTTCTTTAAAATGATTTATGTTATTCGTCATTACATTATATGCTTGTCTACTTTTACTTATTGATTTGGAAAGAGGTAAGAAACCGATGTTTTTGAAAATATTTGGTTTATATTTCACAAAAGATTTTCTCCACATTTTCTTTCTTACTTCATTTGCATGTGCCAACTGTTCATGATAATCCTATGATGCTGGTTTGAAAATTTCATAAAGACTATTTAGCTTTGTGTAATCATAAGGTCTCACTAAGTCTTTATTCAATTTTGATCGACTCTCTTTTTCAAGAGTCAGAGTCTCTTCCCTATCAGGGATGAGTCTGTTTGCAGGATCAGATTGGTCGTATGGGATCTCAAACAAACATGGTTTTTTAGATTGAGCCTTTTTGAGGTACCTTGGATTTGCAAAGGTTGGTCTACCATTAAATGTTGGGCCTTTGGGAGCTAACATATGAATGGTTTGAATTGATTGATTCCTTTTATAAACAATTTCATTCAAAAACTTTAATTGCTTTTCCATTGAAATCATTTTGTCGATTCTTTTTCTTCCTTAAAGTTTTCAAATCCTTATTACCTTTTGTTTTCTCTTTGACAAGACCTTCGTTAATGTGACTTTGTAAAACGACATTGTGTGCTAACTTCACGTGTTTCTCTTTGACAACTAAAATTTCATAGGCTTTAAGTTTTAAACCTTCTTTTATGTCAATTTCTTTTTAAGCTAATAGTCCTAGAGTTTCATTTAACTTATGTTCAAGTTTGTCATAGTTAACTGTACGGTCATTTAGGGTCTTGTACCTCTCAAACTCAGTCTGTTTATTTTGAAGTGCAATTAACTAACTATTCGAATTACTATTGACTCCCTCAGAGTTTATTTGATTTCAGCAAGATGAATTTCACTCTTTCAATTCATGAGCAAGTGACGTGTTTGCTTTCTTTAATTGCTTTTAAATCTTTTTATTTTCATCAACATTAAGTTTTAAATTTGCAATTAAATTAGCAAGCGCAGCACGCTCATCTTCAGCATTTTAGTCAATCTGAATATCATTTTCACACATATCTGGTGAATCAGGAGTGACGTTACTATCATCCTATTCCATTAAACATGTGTTACTAGTGGATTCAGGTTGCTCAGAATGCTGTCTCACATTGGCAAACACATTATATTCAGCATGGTATTGTACTTGTTCTAATGGATCAATATTAGTTCCTGAGTCTGCAGTAGGAACCTCCTGGATCTTTTCCATAAACCTGTAATGTGCTTCTAATTCATGTTCATCGATATCCTCATCCATTTCCTCTAGCTAATTAGCTTGCTCTTCTTGTAATGGAACACCTTTCTCAGCTTGTTTGCACAACAACATCTTTTTCTTGTGATACACGTAGTCTTTTACCCTTTTTAGTTTCTTGCATTCCTTAGCAAAGTGACCAAATTCCTTGCAATTAAAATACTGTATCCCAGTCTACTGCATTATCTGACTGCCTATAGTCTCCCTAGCCCCAGCAACAGTCACCATCCTCTGATTCCTAAACTGCCCAGTCTGATTGTCATTCTTGTACCTTAGAGAAGTATCCACATTCTTGTTTCTGGAGTTTGAAGAAGTTTTGAGGTTGTTGTTGGTAGGTTTGTAGATCTTTTTAAAGTACTTTGCAATGAGTGCCAAGTTTTTTTGCATATCCTTATCTCTCTGGGCTTGTTCTGGATCACTGTCTTCTTTAAAAGCTGACTTAGATGGAGGTGTGATTGGTTTAGCTATGTCTTTGCCTTTAAATTTGGTAGATGCATTAGATATGGTGGAAGATGATTGTTTTGATGTTGGTGGATATGGTTTATAAGACTTTGGTGCTTAATAATAAGGATCTAGATGTGGTGAAGCAGAAGTAATAAGTGCTAATGGGTTAGCATTCTTGGCTATTCCCTTAGCATGGATTTCATTAACTTCCTTTTGATGCTGTTTCAGTTTGTCAAAGAGCGTATGATATGAGACTGTATCCAGTCTTGATGTTTTTGACAATTGTCACAAACCTTGACAATTCTGCGTTAAAGTTGTTGAAGAAATTGAAATTGACTTGCAACTAGCAACTGTCAAGTTGTTTCTTATCATTTCATTCATCATCTTGTAAAATCTGGAGTAGTATGACTTCATGGACTCCCCATCATGAGAAGTGAATTTTCCAAACTCTCAAAACAAATTAGTCTTGACATCTTGAATGTTGAGAGATTTACCTTGTGGAGCTTATGGAATAAGCTATCCACATTTCATGAGCTGTCTTGCAAGCATCAACAGTTGAGTAAATTTCATCCCCAATTCTAGTCAATAGCAAATGGATTGCTTCCTTTTCTGATTCATAATAAGCTTTGTTTTCAGGAGACATAGTCAAGATTGTCTCAATTGTTGTTCGTTCTGGAACTGCTGGAGTATCATCTATTGTAGGTACAGCTGAGATTGTGACAGTAGTGGGCTCGTATGGACCTTCGAGAATGCATTTCCTCAAGGCATCACTATTTGTTCTTGTATCAATGTATCTTAGGAAACGTGATTGCCATTGAGCATATCTTCCCGTTGCAAGCATTGGTGGACGATCTCTTGATCCAGCTGCCATGATGTTGTTATGCATTTGACTGTCGGTTGTGAAAGTTATGATTGGAGTAGTCATGATGAATGAACGTTGAATTATGAAGTGAAAATGATTTGTAAGATCTTAAGTAGGTAAAGTGATTGTTGTTGTAGATTGAATTCAATTAACGTTCATGGGATTTTACAATTCTATGACTTAAACAGAAAAAGAATAATCTTTTACGGGATTTTACTAAATCAAGAAGAAACCATGAAAGAAAATTTGTTGTTGTTGAAGAACTTGAGCTTTTGATGAAGATTGATGAGCTAAAAATGATGAACGGTGAACACACTTTCAACTTGAGATGATTAACGGTTGATTAAAACTCAAAAAGGTAACTAATCGTTGTGCATAACGATTCACGTTGGAGGATTAACGAGCTGAATTAGAACTATTACGGACTTACGGTGTAAGCCTAATTCAACAAAGAGGGTTAATAAAGAGAGAAAGTACTTGCATTGAATTTGTCTTGAAAACCAAGGACCAAAAGTGTCAATTTTGAATTATAATTTATAAAAGCGTATGTGTTCCCTCTTTTTCTATCTTCTTCTTCGTTTAAAATCTATAACAATGCAACGAGTGGTTTTTACTTCTTGTGGGCTCGATTCTTGATCGTCGACAAAAACTAAATACACCACGATGATCTACAAAGGACCGCGATCGAGATGGTAAGTTAGATAGACCCCACGTGCAACCGAAGCATAAAAACCGAATCTCGAAATTACACGGAAACGAAGGACATTTTTACCATTTTTTCTTATGTATAAATCTACTAGTATTTGTTATGGTTTAAAAATCTACACTAGTTGCAACTGTAAGAAATTGCCTCTGTTTACACGTATAAAATTCGCCTTTAAGATTTGGTGTATAACTCGGCCCAAGTTTGGTGTGGTATAAGTGCCTTCAAGAAAATCGTTATTAGTTCGCTAACGTTTGTTCAACGTATAAACTCGCCTACAAGAAACGTATAGTTCGCCTCAGGGAAACGTATAGTTCGCCCACGGTTTGTTGTATAACTCGCCTACAAGAAACGTATTGTTCGCCCAATGTTGTGTATACTTCGCCTGACTTGTATAAATCTCCCAATATAAACAAAAATGTACTAGCTTCTTTGTCTTGTAACTAAAATCCAAAGTGTCCTTGTTCTTATCTTCAAACGGGTCTAAAGTAAGCCAACCAAGCAAAAGCTTAAGAATAAGCTGTTTAAATCACAAAAGGCCTCAAAAATAAGCTTGAAAGATAAGCTTTTTTCACCACAATGAATAAGCCACGTAAATCTTAGTTGTGAAAGTTAAGCTTTTGAAAAACTATTTTCCCGATAGCTTTTTCAAGAAGAAGAAAGCAAAATATGTGTTGCAAAAGTAGAAAAATTCCTAAACAGTGAGAATTAATAAAAAACCTAAATAAGCCCAAAATGAAAAAAAAAAATAGAATAAGGACGTTACTGTTTGATCCTCACAACCACAAACCTAAAAAACCATATATTTCGTGTATTTTAACAGCCACAAATATTGTTTCTACTTGAGATTATAGTAGATACGAAAGAAGAAATATAAAAATAAGCTTATGGAATAAGCTTCGTTAAAAAGCGTAAAAACCACAATACAATCACTAAACCCCCCGAGGCTCTTGATACCCATGTGACGGAACCAAAATTCACTTTCACTTCACCATGGTAAATTAGAAAATAGAAAGAGGCGCTATGAGAAATTGTAAAGTGTTGTAGAGTAGAGAACTAGAGAGAAGAAAAAGAGAATGTTCGCTTTTAGGCAAATTATTGAGAAGATAAAAATGAGAACCAACACCCTCTCCACACTTGGAGAGGGGTATTTATACTTAAACCATGGGTCGACTTTCTTAGGCTTTGTTGGGCTGAATGGTATTTGGTCATGGGTCGGGCTCGGGATAAGTTAGGCTTAAGCCCACAACATATACAATATTAGATTGATAAACGAGCAGTACCGATTCTAGATATTACAACATTTCATATATAACGACGAGCTTTCATGATACGTAGCCGAGCTTCTTGTTTTGATGAAATATTTTGAGGCTAACATAAAACCTAAGGTTAATTGCTAGGAAAGGGAAGCAAATTATTGTTAAATAAAATTTACAAAACAAATAGATTAAGCTTGAACAAATAAGGTAGTTGCTAGTAACTTTTCTTGACCGTTCCATGATAAAGACTCAAAATATATACAAACGCCTCGATCATAGAAATGACAAAGACAACCTAAGTTGGTGTTCCCATAACGGTCAACTTCCCGATCATCCCAAACTTACATACTTTTACAAAAGTGGTGGCATCGGCCACTTTATACAAAACTATACATCGTTGATTTTATACACATATCAATGAATAATCGACCCTTCCAAGTATTTTATCGGTTTAAGTTTAGCGAACCGACTATCAGTCATCATTCTCTGTTTTGGTACGTTTTCTATTTTTCCATTTTTTATAACATAAATCTCGGTGCAATTTCACCGTCTTCACAAACATAATACATCTGGATAGTTTTTCCTTTACCACTTCATCTTCGGACATAATACATAATCGCGAAAGTAGCAAAATACACGAGCTACATAATTTCCCATTGCATTGTGCAATTTCCTGACCTAACCGAAGATAGAAAATTTCACTTTGACACATGAAATATAAAACTTTACACAAAAGCAACTAGCAACTTTGATTAAGTAGGCTTAATCTACAGGGTAGGCTAAGGTGTAAAGGTGTAACGAAATAGACATACGGTGTGAAAAAGACAGGAATGGCTTAACAGGTTTTTCTAAGGGATCTTACTCTTATAGTGAGAGTAAGCAAAGGGTTACACGAGGTTTAACTAACCTGTGTAGTTAGTTAATTTTAAAACATTTAGGCTTTTTGGTGTATTCCTAGAAATTTACCAATTTAAACAAGTTACTCCATCTAAATCCATAGTACTCATTATTGTGGTCTCGAATAGATATACTAAGCCAAGTTCTAAAGTCTACAACATCACCGGCACACTCATATTTTGTGGAATTTGGGTAAACTATTTGAAAACGGATAAGATTAAATCCTCACAATTATCTAATAAGGGTTATTGTGTGCGGGTTATATAACAAGTAATTTCACAAAAGTATGCTTGAAATTTTTTTAAATTTGAGCATAATTTAAGCATTTTAGTGTGGAAAATAGGACAAGTATCATTCTAATTCCAATCCCCCCACTTGAATTATACAACATCCTTGTTGTATAGATAAAACATTAAAAACTGGAATTAAAAGAATTAGAATGAGAAACTCCCCTGATATTTTGCTCGGTAGATTCTCTAAGTTGAGTTTATGAGCAAGAATATGTGTTGTAAATACGTTTGTATTCCAGCATGACTACAATCACACATAGGATTCTTGATGATACTCCACCAACATCATTATTTTCGTTCAGAAGGTCATGTATTAAGCATAAGAAAACAAGTGCAATTTCTTTCTCCGTGTATTCACCGGTTAGACTCAAAATAAATACCTAAAACTGTACAGGAAGTCGATACACCGTATCCATACCCCAGGATACGCCGTATTGATACCTGTGTCGAATACGCTATATTCGTTTAACGAATACGCCGTATCGACTGTGCTGAAAATAAAGACTGGATAACGTCCAGAAGGTCAATACGCCGTATCCATGGGATTTAGATACGTCGTATAAATAGTCTGGGAAGACAGACTCGATAAGAAAATTGAAAATACATTCCGAGTTGTCTCCCGGCAATCACTTTTATGTATAAAAAAGTCTTTAAGTTAGACTTTCCCCAATTTAATCCTATCATTATAAAACAATTTGGGGTTGAATGAGATGCCAAATGGCACATGTAAAATCTTAAAAAGATTTATTAGCATCCCTTTGATAATATGATTACAAGTCATGATATTAAAATTTAATTCCTTGATAAAAATTTCAGTTTT
>BQNB010095474.1:0-22149 GCA_026074375.1 Tanacetum coccineum
TATCTTGTGCTGTTGATCTTGAAGTAACATGCCCCGGATCCTTATTCCGCTGCGACCCATTTTGGGGGTGTTACATTCTGCGTGCGTATTCATAAAATGTAATCATCGCGGGAAACCAAACTGACAATAATAATCACTAAGTAAACTCTTACACCACCGCACTATATATAGTCGACATCATTTTTTTTACAAAAATCCTATGTCCAGAAGTCAAGACGCATCCCTAGTCACCCTAGGATGATCCACTAACAAGTTTACTCGCCATTTTACAAAAGCGATTTCATTATTTATACGATTTCACGAGTTCAAATACATGATTAATATTTATCAAATGCGATTTAAATATTATTTCACAAACACAATTAGATGGTGATGTAGCTATATACAATTATATATGATTTTAGTTAATTAAGGTACTTAGTACTTATACGGCCTATAATTGTTTAGGTTGCATTCGGGCGTTTTAGTGACGCATTTTTCACCTGTGAAGTATATTATTGATTAACTCGCTCGAGGTGAGTTTCATAGCCTCGCTTTTCAATCTTTTGAATGTTTTATAAACCCGCGAGGGGGATACATGCTTGTCTACACACTCTTATACTTACTCGGTTATCTTATAACAACGTGATTGTTTTTAAAGGATATTGTGAGTTCATAGCCCCATGTTTTACTGGTTTTAAATATATTTTTGGGGTGAGACATGCTTTGTTTTACAATTGGACGCAAGTAACTTTGAAATACTTCTTGTTTTGGATATTGCATACCATGCAATACTTACTGTTTTGGATATTGTATACCATGCAATACTTACTGTTTTGAATATTGTATACCATGCAATACTTACTGTTTTGGATATTGTATACCATGCAATACACACTCTAAACAATTGCGGTCCTACACTCATACATTTTTACAAACCTATGAATTCACCAACTTTATGTTGACCGTTTTAAGCATGTTTTTCTCAGGATTTCAAGGTACAAGGATACATTGGTGGTCTATATTTTTGGAATCATGGCTATAAAGATTCAAGTGCATTGTATTTTGGGGATATTATTCAGGAAGTAAAATCTTCACATTTTTAAGGATGAACAAGTTAAAGCAGGGTGCTTTTGTATCAAGTATTTTATTAAATCCAATGTATCATTTTCAAACGACACAATTAGAGGTCGTTCTTATATCTTGTGCAATGTTATTATGAAGTAACGCTCCCGGATATCTATATTCCGCTGCGACCCATTTTTGGGGGTGTTACAGATTGGTAATCAGAGCCAAGGTTATAGAGAACCAGGTCAAATGTTTTGCTGGACTATAACCGTTTTCAAACATTGCATTCATAAAAAAGGGGTTTTTACGGGACACACATACTAGTTGTTGCATTAGTTAGTTATACTAGATGCATTCATAATTGATATACGTGTTCATATTATAATACGTACATTACTATTAGGGCCTTACATATATATACAAAGACGAGTTTGCATTCTTTCGCACAACTCTACAATTATTTATATAAGGGTTATTTATATAAATAGGGGAACATTTCTTTAGGCAAAGTAGTACGACAAGCTCGTAGGTCCTAAGCGCTACCTAAACATTAAGCTATCAGATATGATATCCTACCATCATTTAATTTATGCCAGGAGCGCATATTCATATTTACGATACATCATCTCACAACACTCTATTTTTGGAGCACGACGAAGACAACTAAACTAATCTTATTACTCTTCTGATTTTGAAGATAATGCCTCCAAGGAAAGCACCCAGAACCAGAACCACACCAGCCACAACAACCAACACCACATCTGTCACTAATGCCCAGCTTCAGGCAATGATTGACCAAGGCGTTACTGCCGCCTTGGCAGCACGTGATGCTAACAGAAGCACGAATGGCGAAGACAGCCATAATTCAGGAACGGGTGTCAGAAGGACTGAACGCGTTGCTCGAGAGTGCACTTACCAAGACTTCATGAAGTGCCAACCACTATATTTCAAAGGCACTGAGGGAGTTGTCGAACTAACTCAATGGTTTGAAAGGATGGAGACTGTATTCCGCATAAGCAATTGTTCTATGGAAAATCAGACCAAGTTTTCCACTTGTACTCTTCTAGCAAGTGCTCTAACGTGGTGGAATTCCCACGTTATGACTGTTGGTCATGATGTTGCGTATGCAATGACCTGGACCGATCTGAGAAAGAAGATGACTGACAAGTACTGCCCGAGGAACGAGATGAAAAAGCTCGAGACTGAATTGTGGAATTTGAAAGTGAAAGGTACCGATGTGATAGGCTACAATCAACGTTTCCAGGAACTGGCATTGTTGTGTGTTAGGATGTTTCCTGAGGAGTCTGACAAGATTGAAAGGTATGTCGGTGGATTGCCTGACATGATCCATGGAAATATCGTAGCGTCAAGGCCGAAAACAATGCAGGATGCTATTGAAATGGCAACTGAACTGATGGACAAAAAGATCAGCACTCTTGCTGAACGTCAAGCTGAGAATAAGAGGAAACTTGACAATAACAACCAAGCTCAACAACAATCTCCCAAGAGACAAAATGTGGCTCAAGCTTACGCCGCTGGGACTGGTGAAAGGAAGGAGTATGCTGGAACTCTTCCATTGTGCAACAGGTGCAAGCTGCACCACAATGGGCAATGTACTATAAAGTGCGCAAACTGCAAGAGGGTCAGTCATTTGACCCGAGACTGTTGGAGTTCTGCTGCTACTAACAATCAAAGAACCCTCACTTGTTATGAATGTGGGAACCAAGGGCACTACAAGAGTGATTGCCCGGAATTGAAGAACCGAAACCATGGAAACCAGGCTGGAGGTACTGGAACACATGGAATGGTGCTTGCCTTAGGAGGAGGAGAAACCGATCAAGACCCTAACAACATTGAAGATGAGATCGAAGGCTCTGAAAAGAGAAAGTTTTCTGCTTTGCCTAGTGATAGTGAACCATAAGCGGGGGGGGGGGGGGGGGGGGTGTGGGGGGGGATGGAAACTATCTTAGACTTATCTCCTTAGGAGTCCTCGTTGTATTTCTCTTAAATTTCTGTTGTACTGAATGATTTCAAGTATCTATCAAATTAACATATTATGAAAACGTAACTCTCTATAAATTTTTATACAAATCACTCCCACAATTATTAGGAAATTATAACATAATTTTGACGAAGATGAGCATCGCATCGTTAGCCCTCAAATATACATAGCCTGATCAACTATGTATAATTCAGGAAAGGACCATGCCATGCTGAGAATAGTCACCTTAAAACTTCTTGTCAAGAAACAATTTTCTATTTATATCAAGTTCTGCGTGCGTATTCATAAAATGTAATCATCGCGAGAAACCAAACTGACAATAATAATCACTAAGTAAACTCTTACACCACCATACTATATAAAGTCGACATCATTTTTTTTACAAAAATCCTATGTCCAAAAGTCAAGACACATCCCTAGTCACCCTAGGACGATCCACTAACAAGTTTACTCGCCATTAAGGAATATACCAATTCATCATATTCGACGAATACGTAATACCATAGATCTTGGTAGTTACAACATCATTAATTTGATAGAACTTTTAAAAACGAAGACGTGCTCGAAAGAATCGCTAAAAACGGAGCTATGACGAATAAGATACGACATTTACGGGTTTCACGCTAATTAAAACGTAAAAATAAGTGTATGAGCTGTTGTGAACAGTAAAAACACTATTCATCACAGAATATTGAAAAAATAAAAATATAATATTTTGATCACTCGTCTTAGTACGAAAGCGTAGGCATAAGAAACGTCAAAATCGGGCTTAAAACGCAAAAGTTATGCTATAATTACTAAACAGTAATTATAAACGTTTTTACTTATTAAACACAATTTTACCAAAACAATTAGATAGTGATTGAGCTATATAGACCTATATGTGGTATTAGTTAAGCAAAGTGCTATATTACCAAGGAGTTTCATAATGAGGCCTCTTTGGGGTGGCGTATCGACGAGTTGTTGGATTTACGATTTAAAGTATCCTAGCTCCTCATACATTCACTACATGACCTCTTAATTATGATAGCCCGAACGATAGTATGATGAGCTATATAGGAATATATGATATTGATTAATCAAGGTACTTAGTACTTATATGATCTATAATTGTTTATATTGCATTCAGGCGATTTACGTGATGCATTTTTACTTGGGAAGTATATTATTGATTAACTCACTCGAGGTGAGTTTATAGCCCCACGTTTTACTGATTTTACTTATGTTTTTGGGGTGAGAACATGCTTGGTTACAAATTTATTTATACGGTTAACTCAAACTCATTATTTGGGTATTTTCAACTCGTTTACAAATTGGTTAAAGCACTCATTTATTTATCTCGAGACGAGATGGCATTGCTTGTTTCACTATATTTTTTTGATACAAGGACCTTATCAAACTGTTACCCCAAATGATTACGGATTAGCTTAAGTGAATTGAACTGTGAATTACCTGGAGGGTAAGCGCGAGTGTTATGAAATAGATCTATTGGGGGTTGACTACTCCCGTTCGGGTGATTAGCTATCACTAATTCAAGATCGAACTAACGAACGTTATAACATTGTCGAAGTAAAATATGATATACTGATGAATCTGAATCCTTACGGTGCCTTGATTAAAGTGGCATACTTATATGAGTCTAGTAGCGGTTTCCATACTTAGGTAAATCGTAATCATTGTTTTATACTCATATGAATATTTATGTTGCCTTGAATAAAGTGGCAAATCAAACTTGGAAACATTTTAGGATATTGTGCTCATTACAATATATATTTGAAACATTTTGGGATATTGTGCTCATTACAATATATACTTGGAAACAATATGGGATTATATATATTTTAAGGAAACCTATATATGTAGGTTTATGCGTTACAAGTCTTGTATGGGCGAAACTTGGAACACAGTAAACCTATATATATATAGTTTTTGGGATTTACAATTATTTGTACAAAAACCTATGAACTCACCAACTTTAATGTTGACACTTTTAAGCATGTTTTTCTCAGGTGAACTAGATGCTTGGCCTATATGATGTGTATTGGAGTCTAAACAATACAAGAATACTTTTCAAACGACACTTAGAGGTCGTTCTCTCATGAGTTGTGCAATGGTATTATGAAGTAACGCCCCCGAAAACATATTCCTCTGCGACCTAATTTTAGGGGTGTTACATTTAGGTTATGCATTAGACTTTTTGAGTTCTAGTATGGGATTTTTAAGTCTTAGGCTAGGAAACATTGAGGACAATGTTTAATTTTAGTATGGGGTAGTATATCTTCGATATAATCTTACCTACTTTTACCCGTTATTCTCACGTACCCTGTTTTCCCACCAAAATTTTTAAAAAATGAAATTTTTAAAAATTTTCAAAAATAAAATAAGTGTTTTTGTCACAATTTTGACTTTCCTGCTGGGTAGAATAAGAGTAAATTTTGACTCTATCGAGCGTGTTGAGCTCTAGCTTGTTTCTTAACTTTTAGGATAGCTGTTCGCGAAAAATTCGGCGATAAGAAACAAAAAATGATTAGAGGGTAAGTATGAGTGGGGATGCTAAACAAGATTATTGGAAATCTTAAGAGCGCATGTATGTTATTTGTGGCTTTTTCTCTCTTTAGCTCTTATGTCGGATTTATTATCACGTGCTGGTTTTTGAGAGATTAAAACTTAAATCAACAATTTTTATGTAATATATAGCAAAAATTTTAGTCTTAGTTTAAATTTATACTTGAATTTTTCAAAAAGAAATCTTCTCTATATATAAAAAATATAAAAATAAAAAAATCTAATAAAAGTTGTCGGGCTGATAAAAGTTTTCTACCTCTTGCGGCTCGACAACCGATGTTGTAGTTTCTCTAAAGAAAGTATAGTAAGATATAAAAATCCAAGACTGATAAAGTTTGCTGCATCTTGCAGGCTCAAACTGATGTTGCTCGCCTTCTAAAAGGTCGAGGTTACAATTGCATAAAATGTTTAATATTAAAGTTGATTTTAATAAATTGATTTCTTTTTTGTTAAATTCAAATATGCTTTTGAAATTTTGGAAATATTCTATTTTAAAGCTATGTCATTATATGGAAAACCTGAGAGATTTTTTCGAAACCTCAAGGTCCGTGAGTCCCGATACTAGTATTTGTGAGGTGTCAAAAGCCTGGTCACTTAGCCGTAAGGTTGGGATGTACCGAGACGAAAGTCGCTACATGGGATGATCTCGCCTTCAAACTCATTATTCTAAGGTGGAACGTAAAGCATAGTATGTTGCAAAAAGTTGATCCATGGTTGAAATTCATAAATAGCACAATCACTTAAGATATAATAAATGTCGGGAGTGAAAAGTTCACAAGTTGCAAATATGAGTAGTGTTAGCATCCTTACTGATATTTAGCTGTGATTTTGTTTTAAGCTTGGTTTGGATAAGTGAAAAGTCGGGAAGGATGAATTTATCCTTTTTGGGGCATTCTCGAAATCGAAATGCATCTTGTTCTATGATCCCTAACAGTTATGGAAATAGCGAAAGTCGAAGTAATATTATTAATATATATAATAAAAAAAATTAAAAAAAATTAAAATATGGAAAAGTTTTAGAAAAATGGGAAATAAGGGTGTTTTATAACTTGTGATTTCTTAACTCTCTCCACAAAAATCTTTGCTACTTTTCAAATGTTTAGTTTGGGGAAGTTTTGAGGTATTTGGTTATAAGGCATATAATATTGCGTGAGGACACGCAATCGCTTAGTTTGGGGAATTTTGATATGTGTGAAAACACATATCCGTTTTATATCAAAATAAACCCTAAAAAGACAAAATTGTGCTTAAAATGCTTGAATATTGCTTGTTTTGTCTTTGTGATTGTGTAGGTACGGATTTTGCAAAAATCACAAGAAAACGGTCAAAACCGGACAAACACGGACACGGGAACGGAAGAGCACGCAAAGAGCCGGGAGAAAGCTATCAAAAGTCAAGAATGGTCAACTCAAGTCAACCTTTGGTCAACTTAAGTCAAACCACAAAAAGACAAAACTCCAAATATTTCCAAATCAGTCCCTCATTAATTCCAAAATTACAAAAATAATCCCTAAAAACCTAACGGTGTTAACTCTTGTTTAAAAAAGTTAACACCCGTTAACTTTTTATATAACAAATCCAAATCCAATACCCTGGCCCAAATCCCTAATACCCGGCCCAAAAGTCAAACATTTTTTTTATATAAGAAAAAAAAAGCGCGGGAATGTCTGTTGTTACTATTCACCGTCTTCAAGGTTTTACCCCAAGCTCAAATCAAGGGGCAAAGTTAAATTGACAGTATGGATGGGTAATTCAAGGGATAAGGTACTCGTTGGCAGGATAAAACGTCACCCAAGCCCTCTCATTGGTGGAAACCCACAAAGGGAATGCCACGTTGGATGCTAAGTAACACTCAAGGATGGGATTTTTACACTTGAAGTACACTCAGAAGAAGCACAACATGTCACAATCACGGATTGCCACGCTGGCAATCCGTGTGAGCTAAGATATGATCTAACGGCCAAGATTAATCTCCCAATCATTGCTAATCATTGAAGGCTAGGATTGCAAGGAGCGTCTAACAAACTCAGGAGCCTAGAAGCATCTCCTGAGCACTATAAATTGAAGCCCTCACTCACACACAGCTTATCTTTTTTTTCTTGTAATTTTTCTTAGTTAAATAGCTTATGTAGTTTTTTTTAAATGTAATTTTACTTTTTTTCAAGCTCTTGTAGTCTCTTTTATAAAGCATTGTAATCTGTTTTTGAGTATTAATAAAATCCTAAGTTTAGTTTTCATAAGCTTTTTCACTTATAAGTTCTTCTTTACTCTCAAATGTATGCTATTGTTTCAAAAGCTCACAACAAGCTCTCATAAGCTCTTACAAGTCTCTAAGCTTGTAATTGAGCTTTAATAAGTACCTAATTTACTTAAACCTTAAAATAAGTTTAATACCTTGACTTATTGGATTTTGAGCTTATGGAAGGGAAGCTAGCAAAGGATGAGCTTCCATGGACTTTTACTGGCTTATTTTAAATAAGCCAGGGCTAGTAGACAAGCTCTTTGAGCCTTTTAAGCTTTTGTTTAGCTAAAGCTTATTGTAAGTCTTCATTTTAAATTCTGTTTTTAAATACTTAGTGTAGTTTTGCTTATTTGCTTATCAATTGCTTAATCTGCTTTCTAGTTGCTTATTTGTGCTTTATATTGTCTTATTGTGCTTATTAGTTATGTCTTTTAATCTGTTTTTAGCTATATAATTATAGATCTTAGTGTTTCATAATCTGTCATAAAATCAACTAAAAAACCAAAAATAATTAGCTTAGCTTGTAGATCTTTGATTCTAGCTTAATTGATCTTTGATTTATGTTTATCAAACTTGTTATAAGCTATTTGATATCTGGTACTTAGGTTTTGCTAGCTAGATTTTAAAATCTAAAGTTTAAATGGATTATGCATTAGTTAAAGGGGTGTTTGGATTAATGCAATTTGACCTCAAAAAGTCAAATTGAGCTAAGTTCATTGCTTGAACCAGTTTTTAATTCATTTAAAATCAGTAGTAAAAGAGATTTCAGAAGTTAGATTTCAAAAATTCAAGTAGTTAAGGCTTATGTTGTTGTTTCTCTTTCCCCTTCCCAAGGTCGATATTTTACCCATCGAGGTTGAGCCCGTAGAGGTCATGTTTAATGACTCACATACTTATGGGGAAAATATTTCACAAGTGAAGGGAATTTCTTTCCATGGTCGATGAATTGTTAAATCTTTCTAATGATGATGAAACCTTTGACCCGGGAGGAGGTGAAAATGATGTTTTGCTTAATAATGGAGAAAACAATGATTTAAACGTTTTCACAATTTAATGTTGGGGATCAAGTGCTTCTTTTTAACTCAAGGCTAAAGATTTTCTTAGGAAAGCTTAAATCTCGATGGTCGGGACCATTTACGATTGCTAATGTTTACCCATATGGAACAATTGAACTTTCTCAAAAAGATGGTCCAAATTTTAAAGTCAATGGTCATAGGGTGAAACATTATTTTGGAGAAGATGTTCCTAATGTGATTATCCCAGATGTTAAGACCGACCCACCATGATAACCTAGTTTGGGGAAATGAGTCAAGCTAGGGGACTCTATAATAAACAAGCGCTTCGTGGGAGGCAACCCATGCTTATTTTTTTAATTTTCTTTTGATTTTTTCTTTGCTTCCCCAAGGACAAATCAATTCGGGGTCGAGTATAGCTTGTACTCGGTGAACAAAAACTAAGCCGTTTTAAGTCGTTTTTGAGCTAACAATGAAAATGATGAGAGGAAGCTTGTTCTCTTTCGTTCTTGTTGGTTGTTTGTGCTTGTTTGTCTAGGTTTTCCGGATTTTGGAGGATTCATGGTTCAAAATTGTGGAAGAACAAAGCAATGCCCACAATTTCCATTGATGGTCTCCAATCTTCTCTTCATAAAGTGGGAAATCTCATATCCTTGTCTTTATCGAACTAACATCTATTCTTTTGGCATGACCTTAGAATTTTTGTTTAGATTCCTTTTGACCCCTATTTTTTTTAAACATTGAGGACAATGTTTCGTTTTAGTTTGGGGAAGGATATCTTCGATATTGACTTGCACTTCACGCAACCTTGTTTGAACCTTTTTGAATTACCTTTTTGTGAAAAAAGTGGAAATTTTTAAAATTTTTGCTTACAATAGAAGCTTAGTTTGGGGAAAAACACCACTTTTTGGTAATCCGTTGGTGAGAAATAGGAGTTAATTTTGACTTGACCGGGTGAAAATGCCCTAGCTAGTTCTTTAACCTACCTTTTGTATTTTCATTAAAAACTATAAAAAATCATAAAAAATAGAAAAATAATCAAAAAAATATAAATCTTTTTTAGAAAATTTTCTTTTGTTATAAAAGTCATAGGAAATTAGTTTCGATTTCGTTTAGGGTCTAAATTACCAAAATTCGTTTTGTTAGAGAAGGGATTCGTTTCTCGTTTTCGTTTTTTTTCGTTGTTTTTTTATGTTCATTTTCAATCCTGTTTTTGTTCTAGTTTTCTTTAAACTTACTTTTTAGTCAAATAGAGTCCATTTTAAAAGTAAAATTTAAGTTAGGTTTATTTTTAGCAAATTAGGGTTTTTGACCTCCGTTTAAGGGTCCGTTTTGCGTTTTTAGTTAAATTTTGATTTCCCATTATTTGTCTTTGTGCTTAATTGTTAAAATTTGTTAATTTTAATTGTTAAAAGTATTTAATCAAATCAACTATTGTTTCCCATTCAAATCATTGTCCAAGCAACAAACGTGGTTTCAATTTCACAAGTCGTTGGGGAAACGACCCGGGGAATCATACTTCCCGGTTAAGATACGTATTATATTATATTATATATATTTTAAAGAATTTCCTTTTCGCCTTTGTCCTCAAGGGTAAATTGGTAAATTTTCCATAGTATTATATATTATATATATTTTAAAGCGTATTAGATTGCCAGCGTGGTTTGTCTCTTTATGAAGTGGGGTGAGGTTGATTTTGGCTGTATGCTACATGGTTTTGTCTGGTTATGCAGGGTGAGTGAGTGAGACAATGACAGTGGTGGGTGGGGTTCAGGTAATGGCGGGAAATGGGGATTTATTAAGGGTGCAGGTTTAAAACAGGGTTATAGTTATGGGGATAAGAGCGATATTTTAGGTCCATCAATGTGTATGTTGATATAGCAGCCTTTGTCTTGTAACTTGAGTTTTTGTGGATTGATAGGAAATAGCCTCTCAAGGGTGTAAAGGGTTTACACTCCTATCTTTAGGCTCTAACGCGGGGTTAAGGGGTTATGGTTTGGGCTAGTTAACGGTTGTTAAGGTGGTGTTTGGGCCAGGATATGCATTTGGGCCCGATTGTATATAAAAGAGACTTTGGGCTTTTACTAGGAATTGTTGGGCTTTTTAAATTAGTAAATAAATACTAATGGGCTGACCCGGCCTATTAAAATGGGTACGGGTTCGTTTCTTTTTATGTTCTTTCTAATGCCGTATCCCGGGGTTGACTTTGACTTCGTCTTGACTTCATTAAATACACAAACGTTGTCGAGTCGATCCGGAAATGTTCGTTTCAGCTCCGTTTCAATCCTTTTGTACCTTTGGCCTCGGTTTTTCACGCTCTTTCCAATTCCGCTCTCGGTTTTGTCCGGTTTGGCTTTGTTTTTCGTCCTTTAGTGAATATCCGGTACCTGCATAGTACAAACACAAAAACAAGCATATATATGGCATTTTACGTGCGTTTTTGGTCGTTTAGGGTCATTTTATCAAGTAAAAGGTACGTGTATTTACACACATACCAATCATCATGATTTCTTTTATGGTCTTGAACTGTATTAGCAACTCCTTTATCCATTGCATTTTCATCCTCTATTATTGCTTCTATGAGATCATGGTATAATCAATGATTAGCAGGATTTCTGTTGAAAGACTTGTTAACATGAATGGTTTAGTAGATAGCGCTTTTCTGATCATACTCTTTGAGAGCTGCCTTGTCTGTAGACTTGATAGTAAACTTCAGCATGTTTTGCTTCTCAGCTTGTTCCTTTTTCATCTTAAGAATCTCTAAAGAAGTTTTCTTTGATTCTTGTTCTAGATCAACTGTTGGTGTCTGTTTCTTGGGTAACTTAGGAATTTACTGTAGAGAATATTTCTGAATAAGATCTGTGTGTGTTTCTTCAGTTGATTTTGAAAGTCAACCCCAACTTTAGGTCCAAGATAATTATCTACAACATATGGAACTTATGTCTTAAGAGCATCAAGAGCTTTAGCAAAGAGATATATTTTCTTAAGTTCAGGACACATCTTTTTTAATTTAGCAACTTCTTAGGCTGAATAGCAGAGAGTGCATCAGGATTCAGAAATACCAGTGGTGATGATTGGAGCATCAGTTGTGATTGTTGGTGTGGGAATCAGAGTTGTTGTTTGTTGAGGTACATATGGTGTGGTGAAGACAGATGGAGGAGGTAGAGTTGTTACAATAGAAATTGAAGGAGATTCTCATACTGGTGTGAGAACTAAAGGCTCAGAAATCACATACACTGGTATATTAAGCATGGATGAGGACTGGTTATGTGGAACTTCAGACTGGATCTTAACGTCTAATAATGAGTTGATCTCTACATCTATAGCGTCCTTAACAGTACTAAAATAAAGAAGAATCAGAAAGAAAGGTTTAAGAAATTTATCACCAACCTAAAAGTACAGATAAGCTAGAGCTGGTTGGAGGGAGTTCAGTCTTCTTAGGATCATCATCTACTTCTGGAGTCTTTTCAGCATCTGCCTTTGCTGCATCAGTAACTTCTTCATCACCTTTATCAGAATCTTCAACTTTAGCATTTAACATCTCTTCATCCTCATCTTTACACACACGAGTTTTATACTTATAGATATCATCTTCATCAGATTCAGTTTCATCATCTTCATCATCAGCATCACCTTCTTTATCATCCTTCTCTTCATCATCACGTTTTTCTTTCTTCTGAGTATTCACTTTCTTATTCTGATCCCCTACTCGGAATAACATTTTCTTTAGTTATTTCCTTTTCGCTCATGGGAACCCCTGGTTAGTACAGTTCCTTTCCCTTAAGGCGCCACCGATGCAAGACCGACTGTGGACTCCTTAAGAAAACCTTGGTATAAGTACCATTCCCTCATTGGCCTTAGTACCTTTCTTTCTCTTGCTAGTCTTCTTGCTTTCCTTAAGAGCTTGCATAATGTATGCAGCCTCTTGTTCTTCTAGAGTAAGAGATGGAACACCCCTGAGCTTTTTGGGAGGATCAGAAGTCACTTTGCCTGATTTTATTCTTCTTGTAGGCTCGGGGACAGATTCTGTCATAATCCTTGCATGAGTAGCATGGACTTGTCTTGCTGCTTTACTTCTTCATTTGTTTGCTGATAGATTTCTAACTCAAAGCAGTGTCAAGGATCATCAAAATAATTGTTGTATCAGAAGACAGTGTGACTTTTCTCTTGACCTCTTCTGCTTTTTACCAGAGTCTTTCTCTTAAATGATTCAGGTTCAGGTTCAGATCTTTAGATACGATCATCAGTTGTCCTGAGAGCCTAGCAGGCTTTCTTTCTTTGTAAACCTTTGCCTCTCCTCTTCTTGGGGGAATCTGACCAGTAGAATACATGATAAACATCTGATAGGATTCAGATTATTTAATTGCTTCAGTCAGCATAGTCTTAGGAATAGAAAGTCCATATTCCTGATAATTTTCAACTATTTTGACAAACTTTTATCTACATACAATACCATCATCTTTGATTGTTTGATAGTGTTTTACTTAGGAGGTTTGATGAGAGAATATGTATGCTTGAGGAAGTGATTGATGATGACCTTGGTGAATTGGGGAAATGGCATATTTTCATGTCTTGATCTCTTCTCCTTCATGTGATCAATCTGGTAAGCAAGATATTCCCATATCAACTCAGGATAGTCGACATTCTCTCTGTGGAACATGCCCCCATAGTATGTCAATTCTGGAGTTACGTAGTTTGTCATTGCTTGTTGTCTTTCCAAAGAGACACTGTTGTTATTGCTATTAGATATCTCCTATGGCTGATGCCATGTGATCCACAAACTGTTTGGTGTGCTTGTATAGTGGACATTTTGTAGCCAAGCTTATGAGAAAAAAAAGGGTTTATAGTTTAGTTCATCATCTGGTACATCGGTGAAGTTTACACCTTTCCCAACTCTCCAGTGGAAAATATCAAGAATTATCCCAAATACATCAACATTGACCACTACTCATTGTTGGCTAGAGGAAGTCATAAGAACCCATGCCTTGACTTCTTGATAGAATACCAAAACTTACTGATAAAGATTTCCGGGAATTTGTAGAGATAGTGAAATCCTTGAAGCACGAGGAGTTCTTGAACAAGATCAATGACCACTTGAAATGTCTCTTCCTTTTGTGGAACTGTGGTTTCCAGTCTGACATTAGTAGAGCTAATCTTAACTCTCTCAGTGAATGGAACCCATTTTTCATCACGTTTAGCAACTTGTTGTATTTCTTGAGGATTTTCAGATTCTGCTTAAGAATTAACCAATACCGTTTTATATACACAACATATATATTTTACTGATTAGCTTGGTTATCCTTGATGATATGATTGATCTATGATTAGGTTTCATGCAAACGTGACAGAATTACTACACTCTATGAACAAGTCAACTAAGGACAATAGTCACAGTCAACTGAAAAAAGTCAACAAGACATTCAAGCGCAGCTATAGGACACATATTCAACCAGAGAGCAGATAATACATAATACAAGTACATATATGGAAAGATATGAAATATGACAAATTACACAAGAAATACACAAATTTAAAAAAATTTGGGTAGAGTTTCTTTTCGTAAATATGTCATATTTCGCTTGCAATATGTACCTGTACATGTTTTGCTTAAACATGTTTTGCTCAGACAAATTCAAACGTATTTCGCTTATATGAACCTTGCATGTTTCACTTAGAACTGTTTTACATGTGTTGCTTGGAATGCGGGAAATGTGTTTCCCTTGAAATGAGTGAGACATGTTTCGCTTCATTCAAAGGTACTTAACTCAGGTTTTACCAATTAAAACATTGTAATACTTTTAACAATCATCACAAATATAGTCATAACATCACAGAAACAATAACCACAAGATTAAACAACTTTTTGTGCTAGAAAGAGGCAATTCGTGTTTAGAATCAAGAAGAACACATTTCTCATGGAACACATGACATCTAGGATGCATAAACATAACTTAGGGGGACACAGAACATATCACAAACACAAAACAAACTTCCACACAAGCAAACTCATACCTAGACGAGTATATAAGATCCTAAGCTCAATCTTTTCCATGTAAAAGAGATTAAAGGAACTAGATACAAGATAATAGGCATTAATAGAGCAAATATGAAGCAACATATAGCAAAACTCACAATGAACACGCCATTACTCATGTTTTGCATAATTCATCATACATAAATCATCATATCTCACAAATGATTATAAGATATTAAAAACTGATATGAGTATACCTTAATCGCACCCTTAGGATCAAAACCCCTCAACAAATTAGGCAAAAACTACAAACTTTTTTTATGAACCATAATTCAACTTTACTAGATTTCAAGTGGTAACGAAGGAGTTTTTAACACTAATTGGTTTTGTAAAGATGATGATAAACTGTATTAGGATTATGAGTAGTTGTGTTCCTTTGGAATTGAAAGCGAGTTTGATTTTACTTATGAATCAAGCGAAATGTGACAAGAGAAATGTGTGTTTAGATTTGTGAATATGAATATGTGTGGAGCGAAATGTGTTTGAAACTATTATCACTGATTTATGTTTTGAGTTTGACACAAATGGTCCTTATGTTTTTGTCCTTTTCTTATTCCTTCTTAAGACTTATGACTAAAGCTAAAAATTTTTTAGAATGAATATTGACACCTCTTTGATTATCAACTCAGATTATAATTCTATATTTTGCCATTTAGTCCCTAAGAGTTAACATCAATAACATTTTAAGACCAATCGAATTACAAATACATTAACTACCCTTTAATTGATAATCCATTATTGATAAAAACCTTTTTTCATTTATTCTGAGATGACTTTTTTGAAAGATTATTTTTTAAAGAATTTGACTATTTCTCCCTCTCAAATAATGTCCCGTTTTCTATTTAAAAAGCTGTAGACAATGTTTGAGTGATAGAAACTTCTTTTAAAAATCTTTTTAGATGATAAACTTATATCATTTAATTATTTTTCAAAAAACAACACCAATAAAAACAAGATTTCTCTCATTTTAATAATAAAATGCATGATACGTTTACTTATTTGATATAGGATGCTTTTACGGGTTGTGTTGCAAAGTAAACCACATGCCTTTGAATGAAATTATGGAAGTATTTCATTCACTGAGACTAAATGAATTCTCGTGTTAGGTCATGTTTACTTTTTGACGAAATACTTGCTTTATATTTGGCGGCCGGGGTTCATATATAAAAATAATAGCAAGCCATTGACATGTTTTGAAAACAATTTGAACTTCTGCTCGAACTTCATTTACAGCCTCGTATCATTATTAAATGACATTTCTAAGGCCGTAAATGTTATCGATTTTCAGAAGGCATGTCAAGAACACTATATTTTTATATTTCTCTAACTTTTTAATTTTATATTTTCTTTTTTGAAAAACGTTTATATAAAATGAAAAATCCTTTTTGGGTTTTTTGATTTTTTATAATACATATGATACATACGGATATGTGAAGAGAGTACAATTACTCTTCCTCTTCGTCTGCCAGATTTTTTCAGAGTCTCCGGGGACATGCTTTGCATTCCAAGCTTTTTGATGAGAAATTCCAGTCGTTCTCTTGGTGAAGATGTCTGCCAGTTGATACTCTGTTCTGACAAAATACAGCTCAACCACCCCATTCTCCACTTGTTCCTTGATAAAGTGATGTCTGATGTCTATATGCTTGGATCGAGTGTGTTGGACGTTGTTGTAACATAAAGCAATGGCACTTTTATTATCATAGTACAGAGGTATGTTGTTGAACACAAGGCTATAGTCAGTCAATTGTAATCGCATCCAAAGTATTTGAACACAACATCCTGACAAGGCAATGTATTCAGCTTCTGTACTGGATATGGCAGTGCTCTTCTGTTTCTTTAACGACCAACTCACCAATCTATCACCTAACAGCTGCATACTTCTAGACGTACTTTTTCTGGTATCTTGGCAACCCGCATGGTTAGCATCTATAAAATCTGTTAAAGCAATGCAATGAATCCTTCGGATAACCAGGGGACCATATAATGGTTCCTCGTAGTATCAAAAGTTTCGTTTAACCGCTGTAAGGCTTTTCGACTTTTTTTTTTTTTTTTCTTTTTTTTTTTTTTTTTTTGATTAGGCTTTGCCTCATACCGAGCACACATGCATACAACAAATACAAGGTCAGGTCTACTGGCTGTGAGATACAAAAGGGTGCCAATCATTCCATGATAACGTGTAGGATTAACGGTTTTCCCTTTTGGATCTTTCATCCAGTTTGGATTTCTCCACCATTGGAGTATCCGCTGGTTCACAGGTTTCCATACCATACTTTTTAATCGATTCTAGAGCATATTTGGATTGATTTAAAAAAATGACTTTGGGCCTCTGAGAAATCTGTATAGTCTAATGAAATGATAGTTTGCCCATATCGACATCTGGAATTTTGAACAGCTTATTTTTGAAAACGTTTAACAAAGATCAGGTTTAGTGGAAGTAAAGATAATATCATCAACGTAAATTTGTACCAATAATATGTCCTTGCCTTCACGTCTAACGAAGAAAGTTGGATCGACGATGCCTTTGGTGAACTTCTGGGAGAGTAGAAATGATGAGAGCAAATCATACCAAACACGTGGTGCTTGTTTCAACCCATAAAGAGCCTTCTTTAGCTTATACACATGATTGGGATTCTCTAGATCTACAAACCTGTCCGATTGGCTAACATAGACCTCCTCACGCAGAATTCCATTCAAGAACACGATTTCACATCCATTTGGTAGACGACCATGTTCATATGAGCAGTGAACGCAATAAAGATACGGATGGCCTCAAGTCAAGCAACTAGAGCAAAATATTCCTCATAGTATATGCCTTCTTCCTGGACATACTTACTCTCGCTACCAGACGAGCCTTATTTTTCAAATTACACGCCGATCTGTCTAATTTCACCTTGTAGATCCACTTCAAGGTAATGACCATTACATAATCTGGATGAGGTACAAGCTCCAAAACTTCAAGACATTCAAACTCGTTGAGTTCTTGTTGCATGGCTTCAATCCAACATGATTCTGTCAACTGCGTTCTTTATAATCTATGGGTTAAACGGAGAAGAAAAGCATCAAAATAATAGAATAAATGATTCATCTTGTAGTTGTTTGTCGAGTGGAATCCGGTCTCGAATGATAGCCAATAACATTGTAAATCAGGTGATCTTTGGTCCATTTGTTGATGTGTTTTGGTGGTTGTTTGATTGAATGTACATGATTTGGATTAACAACCTGAGTAGAGGATTCTTTAGAACTAGGGTCTGGAATTAGAAATTCAAGAAAGGGATTATTATTCATATGTGCAACTTTAATATCATGGTCAGCTTCTTCAACATCGAAAGGAATAATGGGGGATGGTGTTTCTCGAAGGTGGTTTTTTTTGTGAAGTACTTGTTGATGGCTGCATCTTGATCAATTGTCTTGGGGAAGTTGTATTGTAACAGTTAAAATAGCAGGTTTAGGAGCAAGACTACGGAATTGTGGAGCAATACATGGTGGAGGATTTGAGGTACTCATCTAACATGGTTGAAACAATATTTCCTAATCGTTCTTTATTGGTGGGACATACGTAGTTGAAGAAGGAATGTTTGGCATGAGTCCTGAACTGATTATTCCAGGAGTCATAAGTTTAGGCCCGGGTCCTGAACTTAATTGTTCAAAAGCCATTGCTGTCAACTCATCAAAATCAACATGGATAGTTTCAATAATCATTCGGGTCCTTTTGTTGTAGATTCAGAATGCTTTCTTCGCGGGAGCATAACCAACAAAAATTCCAATATCAGCCTTCGGTTTCAACTTACCAAGATCTTCACCGTCATTAGTAGGATAGCAGAGAGCCCCAAAGACATGAACATAGGATAAGTCAGGTTTTCAATCATGAAGAAGTTCATACGGTGTTTTGTTATGATGTTTTTGGATTAATGATCGGTTTTGTATATAGCAAGCTGTCATGACTGCCTCTGCCTAAAGAAATAACAGAGCCTTTGAAAAGATTAACATGGTTCGAATAGCTTTCACTAAAGTACAGTTCCGTTTTTCAACAACATCATTCTGTTGTGGAGTGTGAGCAACTGATGTTTGATGTAAGATTTCAACTTCTTCATAGTAATCCCTCAGTGTCTGATTGACGAATTTGATGCCATTATCAGTTGTGATATTACGAAACATTGCATTCAGACGAACTTGGATCATTTTTTGGAATTTAATTACGAACTCTATAGACTTCCTCCTTTGAAAGTCGAAAATTTCACCTATTTTAATGAAGAAAAATCATCAACGATAATCAGTATATATTTTCTCCTATTGATACTTTGAACCCTCATTGGCCCGCAAAGATCCATTGGCAGCAGATAGAGTTTTTCTTGAATGGAGTCTTTCTTAATCATCCCCTTCTCGACTAAATTCAAAAAAAGTAATTCCTTTTTAAATGACTTCATCGGAAGATAAAATCGCCAAAATTCTCACTAACATTCTTAAACATGAACCCTTTAAAATTACCTACATTTGGGTCTTAAAACGATGGAGCAAAACAACTAAATCCCCCACTCTTTGTTAAGTAATCACTTCATTATTAATAAACTTATCAATTACATTCAAAATACTCAATATCAAATTAAAATGTCATCATAAACTAAATTATCACATCCCACTTTAAAAATTATCAAAAACTGTCAAAACCAAAAACCAAGAAAAATGGTTCTCAGGTGGCGGCCCCCAATCAATAAGGGGGTTGGTAGAATTACAAAGGCGGCCCCCCAATCAATAAGGGGGTCGGCCACTAACAAAAACATACAGTTCCCTTTTCATTTTTGTTTTAACACAGAAATAAACTCACCTCCAAAACTGCTACTGCAGATGATGAAAATATCAAACCCAAAACACCAAAATACCATCTAACAATTCAATTTCAAGCAATAATCTTCAATCAAGAATATATACATCAACAACAAGATAAAGTGGTGTTGTGGTTTTGTAAAACTCAAATGCTTTGATAACGAATTCTTGGTTTGTTTGCTTATAAGGACTAACAGTGAAATATGTTTCAAGTTAAACGACAAACAGTTGTTAGATAGGACAATAAGGATGATTATTGCAAACAGTTACAAACATGAGGGTGAAATATGAAAAATAGATCTAGGGCATGAAATTTAAACCTTCCCAAAACCCTAACCTTTCCCGCTCTATATGAGTTGACTTGGTAAGACTCGAGTTAACTCACTTCTTATTGTTTAACCTAAACTTCCAACCCAAAGGTCTAAAACCGACTAATAGATATGAAATCACGAGCAAGACACCCTTAAACCGCCTATACTTGAACCTTAAACCGCTTAATAAGAACCCTAAACCGCCTTATTGCCAGCCCTTAATTTGTGAGTTTTGACAACCTTAAACCGCCTAAAAATCATTAAACCACGTGAATAAAGAAATTAAACCGCCTATATGATTCCTTAAACCGCGATGAACGAATGATAAACCGCGAGATGAAAACTTGTAAATCTCCTAACAAGAACTTAAATCGCGAAGACCTTAAATCGCCTGATAGAAGATAAAACGCAAGATGGTTCTTTTAAATCGCGAGTGTACCTGTTAAACCGCCTACTACAAACTTAAACCGCGAGATTACTCACCTAGCCTAAAAACCCTAAGTTAAACCACGAAGAAGGCTTGTTAAATCGCGTAAACCTTAAACTGTGGAATGTACCTTGTTAAACCGCCTTAACAACACTTAAACTGCCTACACTTGTCCTAAACTGCGAACAAGCAGTTAAACCACGTGTGCTATGGTTGTAATATGTCCTTCTTTTGTCCTTGTCTCTTTTCAAATTTTAAACCGCCTATAGCTTACTTCACACGAATAAGCAGTTTTGACAATCAAATAAGCCACGAAAAGAAAGAGCTAATAAGCTACAAACTATCTAGTATGAAAAGTTTAAAGCTTTTTTGACCTAAATAAGCAAAGAACTCAAAAAAATAACTAAATAAGCTAAACTTAAGTCGTGACCCTTATAAGCTTGATATAAGCTGTCTAGACTATGAAATAAGCCATGAAATATTTGACCAACAAACTACAAGTGATGTGTAACAAGAAAGCTTAAAGCTTTTTAGAAGAAATAAGCTAAAGCAAAAGTGAGCCATGGTCTAATAAGCTAGAATATAAGCTCAAAATAAGCTATAACAAACCACAAACATCACATAAACCTACCTCGGGCGATTGATACCACTTGTAAGACTATGTCTTACTCATTTCACACACATCATAACACACAAAAATGCTAGAAAGAAAGAGATGAGAGAGAGGGAGAGAGAAATGGATGAAACTTTGTTAAAACCTTGAAAACCAAATGAACCAACCCCTCCTAACATGTTAGCAGGGTTACATATATAGCCATGCCACATGGGCTTTCTATCTTGGGCTTCCATGGGCCAGGCTTTGTGTTTGGATGGGCTTTAGCCCGATAACTAGACAAAATTAGCTTAGTGATTCCCGTAGATTAACTACTAGACTATTACAAGGTTCAAGAATTATAATGACCATCACTTTTATAAAATGTAGACTAACAAACACTCTAAACTTTTTACCAAAATCAACGAACTCGAATTTGAAGTAAAGAAACTTACTAACGCTAAAGAGGTGTGTTGGGAATTATGTTTTCCTGACTTAGTACTGTTTGTGATAGTTAGTTAGTACTGCCAGTACATCTGTTAGTACTGGTAGTAGAGTTAGTACTGTTAGTAGTAAGTTGGTACTGCTAGCATATATTAGTTAGTACTGTTAGGAGATATACATGAGTTATATTATGAATAGATATGCATTATCTCTTCACACGGTTTGTAAGCCCATTAGGGTTTCCTTGGTATATAAAAGGGACCTTGTGGTACTAGTTAGATATACAAGTTTTACAAATATTCATAGTTAGTATTCTGTAACCTAGCAGATTAATAATAATCAAATTTGTGTTGTATTCATTGTTCTTCTTAGCAGTATAAGTTAGTTTTTACATAACTTATATTGTTCATAGTCATTGTTTCTTTTGTAGTTAGTTTGGATCTATCCAGATTGGCTACCACCCTTAACAGGCTAGAAAGATCTATTCAGATTGGGATCAATAAGTGGTATCGGAGCTTGTTAAGAAACTCTGAGTAAGAAGAACTAAAACAGATTTGTTATAAACCTTTACCTTTTAGATCTATTCAATGACAGGAGAAGACGAAAATCATGATGAAAATGCTAACATTCCACCACCAGTTCGACCAACAC
>BQNB010095475.1:0-23213 GCA_026074375.1 Tanacetum coccineum
TTCTCTATAGTCAATACACATCCTAAAGGAACCATCCTTCTTCTTAACGAACAATACCGGCGCTCCCTAAGGCGATGAACTTGGTCGAATGAAACCTTTGTCTTAGAGTTCCTTGAGTTGTCCTGACAACTCCTCCAATTCAGAAGGTGCCAAACGATAAGGATACTTTGCTACTGGCATTGCTCCAGGGGTTAACTCAATCCGAAACTCAATTTCCTGAATAGGCGGTAATCCAGATAGATCATCCGGAAATACCTCAGGAAAATATCTAACCACAACAATCTCTTCTTTTTTCTTAACACCCATCAAAAATCTCACTTTCCCTTCCGGTCTCTCTCCTAATACTCTAAGCATGTTCCCATCCGGTAGTGGTACCCTTACTACCTTCTCATGGCAAATTATCTCAGCCTTATAATTAGACAACCAGTCCATACCTATAATCACATCAAAACTCCCATGTCCAAAAGGTATTAAGTTGATGTCAAAGATATGACCCTCAATTTCTAGTTTGCAACCCTTAATAAACTTATCAATCTCTACTAGCTGCCCGCTAGCAATTTCAATCTCATATTTGAAACCTAAGTCGTTGGGCTCTAAGCCTAACAGAGGTATGAAGGTAGTGGAAATAAAACTATAGTCGGCACCAGAGTCAAATAAGGTAGTGGCAAAGTGCTTGTTGAAAGTAAACGTACCCGTCACAATGTTCGGATCCTGGCGAGCTTCCTCTACTCCCAACATGAATGCCCTACCCCTAGCCTGGTTCCCTTGGTTTCCATGACCCTGACCCTCGTTATTTGTAATAACTTGGTTTGGACGGTTTTCTCCCGGTCCTTGTACCCTATTCCATCTAGGACAAGCTGGTCTAACATGGTCGGTACTACCACACTCATAACATGCCCTAACATGTGGGTTTCTAGCATTGATAGGATTCACATTCCTTGGCACACTTCTACAATCCTTTGCCAAATGACCAGGGCGGTTACAGTTGTAGCATGTGCGACAAGGTCTACCAGGTGCATGGTAGGAGTTGCAGGTGGTACACTTGGGCCAAGTACCCGTATTCTCTCTTCCTATAGGGTTCACAGTAGTAGCAAAAGCATTCACAGTCCTAGTCCTCTTATTATCATCCCTTCCATTCCTATCCTTACTTGGTTCTCCCACATTTCCTCTCTTCTCAACCTTCTTAATTATTCTATTCCTAACAGCCTCATCAGTCAGTGCAGCACCAGAAATCTGCACAGCCTTTTGCATAGTCTTTGGCTCCATTGCTGCCACCATCACTACAAGAAAAGGTAGTTTTTGGGACGAAACTTTTTGGAATGGTCAAAAAATCATGGCAAATATACGTATTTGGCACTTGTTTCTTAAACGTGCCAAAAAAGTAGGTATTTGGGACGACTATTAAAAAAATGTTCCAAATACGTGTGCATTTGGAACGCTTTCTAATAATGGTGCTAAATACATGTGTATTTGGGACAGTTTGTGTTAACAGTGCCAAATACATATGTATTTGGGACGCTTGGTACCACGAGTGCCAAATTTGCATATGTATTTGGAACGCTATCTAGTATTGGTGCAAAATGCTTATGTATCTAGAACGGTTGGTACCACCGGTTGCAAATACTTATATGTATTTGGAACATTATCTAATGCTAGTACCAAATACTTATGTATTTGGAATGGTTTTTATAGGTTGTGGAAAATATGAATGTATATGGGGCGATATTTATAAACTATTTTTAATTCTTATGTATTTAAAACATCTTTAAAAACTAACCCGATTTACACTTTTTCATGCACGTGCTAATTATATTTTGCTTATGTTATCTTGTATATCAAATAAAAATTTATAACTGATTTCATTAATTTACTCTAATATCTAATATCCCTTGTTTATCAAGAAAAAGAGAAAATCAAGATTATTTTCAATGAGTGCATGCAGCCTATCGGGGATAATAGTCTTGATCTTACGAATTTACTTGGTGGCATTGTAAAATGCGGGGCTCATGCTCCTCTTAATATTGTTTCATTCAGGTATTATCGTATATATAAGTACTTTTTGCATGTATTGTTGTTAATATAAATTATTATATAAATAATTGTATTTATACTATGGATAAACAAAAAAAAATTGCTGCACACAACATAAGATTGATGCTCCAAAAGGTTATAAAGATACTTGTTTGAAGTTGATTGGTGGTCATTGAAAAAAATGGAAAAGTATAATAAACCATGATTTCTTTACTTCAAACAAAGATGATCCAGAAAAACTTTTAACTCCTCATTTAGACAGACAAGTAGATCCCGAACAATGGCCAGATTTAGTGAGCTATTGGCAACGTGAGGATGTTCAGCTAAGTACAATTTCTTTTGAAAATTTACTTTATATTTCACACCAGGTCAAAACGTTTTGGTTAGGTTGTGTCTTCAAAATTTTAAGCATAACATATTAGACCAATTATAAATAAGACATAACTATAATCAATCTGATCCATGGCAGTTCTTAGTTTATTTTATTAACATAGTTTGTTTTTCTATTTTTTAGGCTCAATCCATGAAAAATTATAATAATCGAAAAAATCTCGAGTTTTTACCAAGAATTGGTAGAACATCACATGCCAACGTTCGAGAGGAGGTACAAACACACATACTACATTCATTCAATTGTATGTTATATACTTTATACAACTTCCATGATACTAAATGAATATATTTATAACTTTATTTATAGATGAAAGCTAACAAAGAGGACTTGTGTCGTGTTAATGTGTTTATTAAAACGCGTACTACGAAAAACGGTAACATAGCAGATGAAGATACACTACTACACAAACAGGAATAGAGACCCCTGCATAGAGAAAATCTCCACCCAGAAAAATATAGGATTAAGGCCGGTTTTAATAATTCGAACGAGTCTCTGTTAGTAAAATACATTAAGACCCGGTTATGGGCAAAATACCTGTCTATAAAAGAGAGCTATCCAAACCTGTTGCTAACTTTAAAACACGTCTTTATTTTTTTGACCCACAAAGACCCTTTTTAAAACCAAAAACATGTCTTTCATTTGTATATGGCGGGCTTTAAAATTTTGAATTTTCATCTAAAAATTTCATTCCCACTTCATCAAACCAAGCAAAAATTTTATCTAAAAAAAAAATCCTAACCCACTTCCCCATAATTCTCATTCCACCAAACCACTTCCATCACCATCTACCTACGAACCCTAACCCATCCTTACCAATCTATCCTAACACTGTGTTCTCGAGATTAAATTAGAGAAGAAAAGAAAAGAAAAGAAGGGGAACAAAAATATATTTGTGTTCTTGAGTTTTATTTTAATAAGAAAGGAAAAGAAAGGGAAGGAAAAGGAAAGAATGCTATCAAAGGTCAACAAAAGTCAACCCCTGGTCAAACAAAGTCAACCACAAAAAGACAAAACCCAAATTTCCCAAAACAGTCCCTCAAAGTTAAACCAAATTGCAAAAATAATCCCTAAACCCTAACGGTGTTTAACACTTTAAATATAAGAGTTAACACCCGTTATCTAACATCGTATCCTTTTTATAAAACCGAAGAATCCCAAGCCCAAACAACCCCGTGGTCCAAAACCTTTATAAGCCCGGGTCAAAGAAAGTCAAACGCACACTTTATAAAAGAAAAGGCGCGGGAAATGTTGTTATTACTATTCATCGTCTTCACCCTTTTACCCCGAGTCAAAATCAAAGGGCCATATGCTAAATTAAGTATGATGGCTCAACAATTCAAGTGAAAAGGGTACACCAAGGCAAAGTTATACATCACCAAACGTTCAATATTGTTTAATAGGAAAGTTGACCATTGGTGGTAAACCACAAAAGGGAATGAAACGCGGCAATGAAGGAAAACACACCAAGATCTATATTTTGAACTAAATCATGCCTAAAAGAACACAAAGGCCTCTGACACAGGGACGGATTCCAAAACGTTGGCTATCCCGTTTGCCCCTCAATCAAAACCTACGTTCAAGTTAAGCATCAAATGATTGAGGGAATGAAGGGACAGGATCCAAGAGAGGCTAGAAGACCTAGAAGCATCTTTGGCAGGCTATAAATAGCCCTCACTCACTCATACACGAGGATTTTTTTTATCTAGTTTTTTTTAGCTTTTGAACTTTAGCTTTTATAATTCTCATAAATTAGCTTATGTAGTTTTAATTCAATTTTTAAAAGCTTATTGTAATCTCAGTTTCAACATATTGTAATCCTGTTTTCTAGTTAATGAAATCATAAGTTTTGTTTAAATAATCTATCATAAGCTCTTAACTCTCAAATGTTGTTGTTACTATTTCATAAGCTTGAGTTAAGCTCTTCTAGTCTATAAGCTGGAATTTGAGCTCATTCAATATCAACTTAAAACTACTTAAACCAATAATCAGTTAAACTGTAATGGAAATCAGGTGAAAATTTGGTTATAAGCTTGTGGATGATAGGTTAACAATGGAAGACCCCATTGGACTTTTACTAGCTTGTCTCTAGACAAGCTAGAGCTTGTAGACAACTTTTGAGCTTAATTGCCTTTGTTTAGCTAAGACAGAGGTAAATTCCCTTTAAAATTCAAGTTATTTAGCTAAATATTGCATTATGGTTAATTACAAGCTTACTAGTTGCTTTTATTTGGAGCTTATTAATGTGTTATTATGCTTATTAGACTTATTTGATCATCTGTTTTTAGTTAATATAGCTTAGATCTTAATTTTGTTTAATTTGTCCTTAAAATCAATAAAAAACCCCAAAAATATTAGCTTAACTTGTAGCTTATTGTTTCTAGCTTATATTGTTTTATATATTTTAAATGCTTATCCAGGTGTTATCAATCTATTTGTTATCTGGAATTTTAGATTAAGTTCTTAATATTCTTTTTCATAAAGCTAATATGGATTTCTAGTCTAGTTAAAAGGGTGTGTTTGGGAAAACAGCACTGAAAACCATATGGTTAGTGCAGTTTTCATCTCTTTGTCTTTGTGTTCATTTTAGATTCCAAATTAAGTTTAGTTCAAGCTATTTTTTATAAGTTAGATGTGTTTTAGCTAAGTTTTCAATAGTTAGTATCAATATAGCTCAAATCTGTTAAGTTTCTTTTGCATTAATAGCTTAATTCAGCTTTAGCTTTTGTAATTGCTTAATTTGTGTTTAGATAAGTGTTAAAATAGAGTAGTGACGAAAGTTTAATATGTCCGCAATTTGAAGGTTTTTAGATTTAGTTCATTAGCATGTCAACTGCATCAACAGTGTTTAAAAAGTTAAAAGTCAATTTCTAGCTTAATTTGCAGTAGGTTAAAATAGGTGTTAGGTTTTAGTTTTCAGCATAAAAGTAGCTTAAATATCATAGTTTACACGTTTGCAATTAGTTTTTAAATTCTAGCTTATTTTATAATCTAAATTTAAGTTGCAAATTGCCTTTTTGGTCTTTTCATTTTTAAAGTAAATTCAACATGATCTAAGCTTAGGGTCCTGTTTTCAAGTACTTTTGTAATAAGCAAAAATAAGTTTCAAACTTTGTTTTCAAAGTATATTTTGGAAGCTTATTAGCTGTAAGAATTAAGTTTCATAAAAGGGGGGATTTTGGGAATAGGAGAAGATACCATTTTATCCCACAAGGATCCAAGAGCTATCTAAAATAAGCTCAAAGGAATCCCATGTAGTGACTGTATGGGTCCCAGGTTTAGTTTAAGAGCTTATTTTCCCTTTTAATAGCTTATTTTCTTTATATTTGCTTAATTTGTTTTTAAAATAGCTTATTAGGTTAGAAGTAGTCAGTTTATAGCTTATTGAGTCCTAGTTAGCTTATTCTAGCTTTTTTAGTTAAAAACCAAAATCACCAAGAGAAGCCTGTAGTTTTTTCTTAGTGCTTTTTAGTTGCTTAATTAGAACTCAAAATGTTGTTTAGGCTTATAATTTAAGTAGTCAAAGTTGAACTTAAATAGTGTTAAGCTCCTTGGCCTAAGGATCCATTTTAGTGCTTTAAAAATAAGCTTAAAGGTCCCTTTAGGGCCTGTTTGGCTATTAGTTTTAATAAAAAGCTTATTTAGTCTTTTAGCTTATTTCTTGCTTATTTTTAAGTTCTGTTTAGCTCATTAGCTTAGGTTTAGCATATTTTAGCTTAATTAGTCTTAACTATAGCTTATTTAGTCTTTTAGCTTATTTCAGTTTAAGAAAAAAAACCAATAATAATAGTTAAGTAGTTTCTGCCATCTTATAAGCTGTTTAACAGCTTATTTAGGTTTTTTCATAAAAAGTTTCTTTTATTAAAATTGCTTATTTTTAGGAGCTTAACAACTTTGCTTTTTTAAGTTTTTTATAAAAAAAGGGAAAGTGGAAATCGGGAGTGAGCAAGGCTCGAACCCCCGACCTTAACACTTTCAACCATTTTATAACACAACAACACACACTCACTACCACTGCGCCCTGGGATCTTTTTCGTTATAACCTTGCAACATTTATTTCTTATACACATTTAGTCCCTTTAGCTTTATAAGCTGTTTTAGCTTATTCCGTGGCTTATCCAATAAGTTACACATCCTAAAGGAACCATCCTTGTTCTTAACAAACAATATCGGCGCTCCTCAAGGCGATGAACTTGTTCGAATGAAACCTTTATCTTGGAGTTCCTTGAGTTGTCCTGACAACTCCTCCAATTCAGAAGGTGCCAAATGATAAGGAGACTTTGCTACCGACGTTGCTCCAGGGATTAACTCAATTCGAAATTCAATTTCCTAAATAGGCGGTAATCCAGATAGGTCATCCGGGAATACCCTAGGAAAATCTCTAACCACAACAATCTCTTCTTGTTTCTTATCACTAGCCTTAGCGCTCATCAACAGTCTTGCTTTCTCATCCGGTCTCTCTCATACTACTCTAAGCACCTTACCATCCGGTAGTGCTATCCTCACTACCTTCTCATGGCAAATTATCTCAGCCTTATAATTAGACAACTAGTCCATACCTATAATCACATCAAAACTCCCATGTCCAAAAGGTATTAAGTCGATGTCAAAGATATGACCCTCGATTTCTAGTTTGCAACCCTTAATAACCTATCAATCTCTACTAGCTTCCCGCTAGCTATTTAAATCTCATATTTGAAACCTAAGTCACTGGGCTCTAAGCCTAACAAAGGTGTGAAGGTAGTGGAAACAAAACTATAGTCGGCACCTGAGTCCGTCATAATGTTCGGATCCTGACGAGCTTCCTCTGCTCCCAACATGAATGCCCTACCCCTAGCTTGGTTCCCTTGGTTTCCACGACCCTGACCCTCGTTATTAGCAACAACTTGGTTTGGACGGTTTCCTCCCGATCCTTGTACCCTATTCCATTTAGGACAAGCTGGTCTAACATGGTCGGTACTACCACACTCATAACATGCCCTAACATGTGGGTTTCTAGCATTGATAGGATTCACATTCCTTGGCACACTTCTACAATCCTTTGCCAAATGACCCGGGCGGTTACAGTTGTAGCATGTGCGACAAGGTCCACCGGGTGCATGGTAGGAGTTGCAGGTGGTACACTTGGGCCAAGTACCCGTATTCTCTCTTCCTATAGGGTTCACAGTAGTAGCAAAAGCATTCACAGTCCTGGTCCTCTTATTATCATCCCTTCCATTCCTATCCTTACTTGGTTCTCCCACATTTCCTCTCTTCTCAACCTTCTTAATTATTCTATTCCTAACAGCCTCATCAGTCAGTGCAGCACCAGAAATCTGCACAGCCTTTTGCATAGTCTTTGGCTCCATTGCTGCCACCATCACTACAAGAAAAGGTAGTTTTTGGGACGAAACTTTTTGGAATGGTCAAAAAATCATGGCAAATATACGTATTTGGCACTTGTTTCTTAAACGTGCCAAAAAAGTAGGTATTTGGGACGACTATTAAAAAAATGTTCCAAATACGTGTGCATTTGGAACGCTTTCTAATAATGGTGCTAAATACATGTGTATTTGGGACAGTTTGTGTTAACAGTGCCAAATACATATGTATTTGGGACGCTTGGTACCACGAGTGCCAAATTTGCATATGTATTTGGAACGCTATCTAGTATTGGTGCAAAATGCTTATGTATCTAGAACGGTTGGTACCACCGGTTGCAAATACTTATATGTATTTGGAACATTATCTAATGCTAGTACCAAATACTTATGTATTTGGAATGGTTTTTATAGGTTGTGGAAAATATGAATGTATATGGGGCGATATTTATAAACTATTTTTAATTCTTATGTATTTAAAACATCTTTAAAAACTAACCCGATTTACACTTTTTCATGCACGTGCTAATTATATTTTGCTTATGTTATCTTGTATATCAAATAAAAATTTATAACTGATTTCATTAATTTACTCTAATATCTAATATCCCTTGTTTATCAAGAAAAAGAGAAAATCAAGATTATTTTCAATGAGTGCATGCAGCCTATCGGGGATAATAGTCTTGATCTTACGAATTTACTTGGTGGCATTGTAAAATGCGGGGCTCATGCTCCTCTTAATATTGTTTCATTCAGATATTATCGTATATATAAGTACTTTTTGCTTGTATTGTTGTTAATATAAATTATTATATAAATAATTGTATTTATACTATGGATAAACAAAAAAAAATTGCTGCACACAACATAAGATTGATGCTCCAAAAGGTTATAAAGATACTTGTTTGAAGTTGATTGGTGGTCATTGAAAAAAATGGAAAAGTATAATAAACCATGATTTCTTTACTTCAAACAAAGATGATCCAGAAAAACTTTTAACTCCTCATTTAGACAGACAAGTAGATCCCGAACAATGGCCAGATTTAGTGAGCTATTGGCAACGTGAGGATGTTCAGCTAAGTACAATTTCTTTTGAAAATTTACTTTATATTTCACACCAGGTCAAAACGTTTCGGTTAGGTTGTGTCTTCAAAATTTTAAGCATAACATATTAGACCAATTATAAATAAGACATAACTATAATCAATCTGATCCATGGCAGTTCTTAGTTTATTTTATTAACATAGTTTGTTTTTCTATTTTTTAGGCTCAATCCATGAAAAATTATAATAATCGAAAAAATCTCGAGTTTTTACCAAGAATTGGTAGAACATCACATGCCAACGTTCGAGAGGAGGTACAAACACACATACTACATTCATTCAATTGTATGTTATATACTTTATACAACTTCCATGATACTAAATGAATATATTTATAACTTTATTTATAGATGAAAGCTAACAAAGAGGACTTGTGTCGTGTTAATGTGTTTATTAAAACGCGTACTACGAAAAACGGTAACATAGCAGATGAAGATACACTACTACACAAACAGGAATAGAGACCCCTGCATAGAGAAAATCTCCACCCAGAAAAATATAGGATTAAGGCCGGTTTTAATAATTCGAACGAGTCTCTGTTAGTAAAATACATTAAGACCCGGTTATGGGCAAAATACCTGTCTATAAAAGAGAGCTATCCAAACCTGTTGCTAACTTTAAAACACGTCTTTATTTTTTTGACCCACAAAGACCCTTTTTAAAACCAAAAACATGTCTTTCATTTGTATATGGCGGGCTTTAAAATTTTGAATTTTCATCTAAAAATTTCATTCCCACTTCATCAAACCAAGCAAAAATTTTATCTAAAAAAAAAATCCTAACCCACTTCCCCATAATTCTCATTCCACCAAACCACTTCCATCACCATCTACCTACGAACCCTAACCCATCCTTACCAATCTATCCTAACACTGTGTTCTCGAGATTAAATTAGAGAAGAAAAGAAAAGAAAAGAAGGGGAACAAAAATATATTTGTGTTCTTGAGTTTTATTTTAATAAGAAAGGAAAAGAAAGGGAAGGAAAATTTTGTTCTAAATCTTTCCTCCTATATTTGGGCTGATTGGGATATAGTCTTCAACCACTGTGTAATCTTCATTTTTTAAAAATAAGAAACTAATAAAAGTCGTGCTGCAAAATGACGCATCATTTTTTTTATTCAGCGATTATTAGGGCTAGTGATTTCTTGGGCTTTCTTGGGTTTGCACATGGGCCAATTATATTCACGACATGGACCAGCATATTTTTTATGTGAATTTTTACTTGTTAGTTTGATTAAAGAATATTTTAAATAAAAAGGTATATTAACCACAAATGGCTTATTAAAAAAAATTAGATTAGTAGTAGATATTTTGTTTAAAGGGCATAAAAGTAAATTTTTATGTTTCTTTTCCTTTTTTCTTTCCTACTAATTTCAAACTCGAGATTACAAGGTGCATAGTAAATTTTCTTTCACTATTTTTTCTTTTCCTTTCTTTTCCTTTGTTTTCACTCCTTTGTTTTCACTCCTTTAATAACTCGAGAACATAGCGTAAAAGATAAAACCTGATAACAATCATCAACAAAAAACCTACCACTTCACACACATAAAAAAGGTTGATCGTCAATCCTCCATTTCCAGCCACCACCTAGATTTGCTCCTTCGACGACCGTCGTCGCCTCATCTCCTCCACAACACTATAGTTTTCATTTGGTCTTTTTGTTTTTCCTTAACGTTGTTCTCTTTGTTTATGACTGTGGAGATGAGAAGAAGACTGGACATCTTCTTCTAAATATATATGTGTAAGGTTTGAACTTTGACCCATCTGGATTTACATTTTTTTGGGCCTATGCTGCTATTTTGTTTGAACTTGGTTCATATCGCTCATGTTTTTTTTTATTTGCAGTATACAAACATAATTATCATTGTCTCTTCTCACACACTAAGACCCACACTAACAAGACACACACATTCAAGTCCTCTAAGAGACATCGTCTTCTTCATTTGTATAAGAAATGTGTTTGATTTTTATATTTTGTTTGTTATTGACACTTTTGTGTTTGATTTTGCTACTTTCTATGTTTAATTTTGGTTAGTTTATAGTCTAATTTTCATTTATGTTGTGTTTTTAGTTCATGGTGGTTCAAGCTATAGATACGAAGATGGATGAAGAATGACGATGAGTACTGTACATAATCCGTAAAAGCTCAATGAATTATATATATGTATATCACTATATCTTGTTACTGATTTCTTAACTCTTATCCCATGTAATAATCAAGCATACATCAATGCTCTCTAAGAATACATGTTTTTATGGTAATATGTATCACTTGAATGAAGAATATCTTATATTTAGTCAGTACTCATGTTTTTCTTTTTACCCACTGCTCAGTTTTTTGTTAGTATAATGTTTGTTTTTTTGGTAATTTGGCATATTTATGCATTGTTTTTTTTTCTAATTTGTTTTTGTTTTCTTTATGTTGTGTGCAGGAATTGAAGTTGTTGGAACTTGAAGGGCATGAAAATTGTCATAATATTTTGAGAGACCCTTGATGATTGGAAGATGGAGAGGATAGTTTATTTTCTCAACCATTGAGGTACGTTTCTTCATAACAAAATGAGTCTACACATGTTTGCTTAAAATAAGGCTTACAACCATGACTTAGATCAGTAGGGTCATTCCACTCCTCTCATAACAAGGCGGACATACACACTCAAGGATTTCTCCATGAACACATATTCCGCTCCTATCACAAAGTCCATGAATATTACATGGTTGTGCAATAGCATGCCATCAAACCGACCATAATCCACTTGAATCGATCAATCTATAAAATATGAGATTACCATCATAGTCTAAGGTTAGTCTTCTTTTTTATTCCATAACCCATACCGATCTCTTAAATTAAACATGCCCAAATCAGTGAAAGATGTGATTCTGCTATTATTATAAGAGTTTCGTCCAAAAGCCCAAACGTTAAAACCAGGATCAAGACTAGGCCAGTACACACTAGATATTTCTGGGCCATTATATACCAGTGTTAACATGTTAATACTAATATACATCAAACCAAAATATCCAGATTCAAAACAAGATTTCCTAGAAGTAGAAATCAAGCTATTGTTTTTTGTTAGTGTTTGAGAAGGTAAAAGAGTATCAGTAGGATAATCAAAGCTTTGCCAAATAATGTAATCATTTTGGTTCTTTAATATGAGATTACATGTATTAAGCAACACTTCTCTACTTATATATGTGGATGTCGTGTTGGTCTCCCACACAATTGTGCCATCAACATCCGTCAAGACCATAGTTCCTGTTCTTCAAAGCATCAACTTTGACCCTCAACCATTGATACTTTTGTTGTGGTTAGCTGTCCAAACGACAATGTGGTCTTTGGACAGGTTGCAAACCAATAAGCATTGTTTTAGAAGCCATAGAATTCGCACATAGAAGTGTTATCTAAGGACATTATGTGATGTGAATCATCTTTAACAGATAGCCGCCATCCTCTTGCTAGATGATCTTGAACTGAGCTCTTTCCAAATGAATATTTAGTTAAAGAAAAGATGCGGAGGTAAATGAATGCTTTCATGATCATTTGCTATTTTATAATTCTTGGTTTTTAGTTGTATATACGATTTCCATTGCTATTTTATATTAGGGGTGTAAAAAAAATGACCCGGCCCGAACCCGATTAAGTCTATTCGGGTCGTACTACTCGGCTCAAAAAAATTTGTTCGGGTCATTCGGGTCAACCCGAGTAACCCGATTACTAAATAGGGTCGGGTATCAAGTATGCAATTTTTGGCTAACTTGGGTTCGGGTTGACCCGAATAAGATTTTTTAATTTAAAAAAAAAAATTCTATTTAAAAGTGCAAAAAAAGTTTTTTTTTACATTTTACTCATATTCGGGTTGACCCGAACCCGAATTGACCTGCACGAGTTGAACCGACGACCCGAATTGACCCGAAACGATTTACCCGAATTCAAATAGGGTCGGGTTCGGGTATGAAATTTTTACCCTTGACCCAACTCTGACCTGACTCGAACCCGACCAACCCGACCTGACTAACACCCTTATTTTCTATATCAAACTTTTTCTAGTTTCATACATATTCTTATGTTGGTATATTGTATTATGCAGGGTTTATGATGAAGACGTGATCCGATGAGCTTTATTATCTTTCCGTTAGTGATAAATCGTCTTAATGATTTATATAGAGTTCTAATTATGACTTTGTCATATTAATGGTTTACAAGGTTGTTGAATGTAACGTAATGTATTTTAATTTATGGTATTCAAGTGACTATATTGACTTGATTTTATGTATGACTAATAAAAATTGAGTTTAATTTATTTTTTTGGCTTTGATTGAATTATAGTTGCGAAATTTGAGATAGTTGGTTGATGCAGTGGTGTACTAAAACATAGTTGAGATAGTTTAAGTTATTTTTTTGGCTTTGAAGTTCGATTTCAGCAACCGTGTCATGATCGTCTCAAACTTAATGCTCCTTTTCATAATCGGTTATCTTCGGATCAGGTGGATGAGCTGGATAGGGCAGTATCGAGGGACGAAATTCGTAGGGCTGTTTGGAACTGTGGCGAGAATAAGTCTCCTGGCCCCGATGGTTATACGTTTGAATTTTTTAGAAAGTATTGGAGTCTTGTCGGAGCGGATTTTTGCGATGCGGTCGACTATTTTTTTAAGTCTGGTACGTTTCCAAGGGGGTGTAACTCGTCTTTCATCGCCTTAATTCCTAAAGTTAATGATGCTAAGTTCGTTAATGATTTTCGGCCTATCAGTTTGATTGGATGCGTTTATAAGGTGATCACGAAAGTCTTAGCTAATCGTTTGGCTACTGTTATATCCGATTTAGTTTCCGAGACTCAATCGGCCTTTGTTGCTAATAGACAAATATTGGACGGTCCTTTTATCTTAAATGAGATGTTAAACTGGTGTAAGAGAAAAAAGAAGCAAGCTATGTTTTTTAAGGTTGATTTTGCTAAGGCGTATGATTCGGTTCGGTGGGATTATCTCTTGGATATTCTTCATGCGTTTGGGTTTGGGCCGAATTGGTGTAGGTGGATCCGTGGTACTTTTACTTCCTCCATGGCTTCCATATTGGTTAATGGTAGCCCAACGTCCGAGTTCCCTTTTTGTTGTGGGTTGAAACAAGGTGATCCGTTGGCCCCTTATCTTTTCATTCTTATTATGGAGTCGTTACATATCTCTTTCTCCCGTGTTGTTGATGATGGGCTGTTTAAAGGTTTTCAATTGCATGGCTCGGTTAATATTTCTCATCTTTTTTATGCTGACGATGCCATGTTCATTGGAGAGTGGTCCGAACAGAACTTACATAATATTGTTAAAGTTCTTAATTGCTTCCATCTTGCGTCGGGTCTTAAGATCAACATTGCTAAGAGCCAAGTCTTGGGTGTCGGGGTTTCTCAGAATGTTGTTGTGCAGGCGGCGAATAGGATCGGGTGTGCTGTTTTGAACACTCCTTTTCGTTATCTTGGTGTGACGGTTGGGGAGTGTATGTCTCGGAAGTCGGCTTGGGTTGGCTTGGTGAACAAACTCCAAGCCCGGTTATCTAAATGGAAGGTTAAAACCCTTTCCATAGGCGGCAGATTGACCCTTCTTAAATCCGTTCTTGGGGCCTCTCCAATTTATTATATGTCAATCTTTAAGGTTCCAAAAGGCGTGTTGAAGACTATGGAATCTATCCGTAGTAAGTTCTTCAACGGTGTTGATTCTTCGGATAGAAAGATTTCGTGGGTAGCTTGGGACAATGTCTTAGCGTCCAAACTGAACGGTGGTCTTGGTGTCTCAAGTTTCTTCGCGTTGAATCGTGCTCTTTTGTTGAAGTGGGTGTGGCGCTTCATTTCTGGCGATGGCTCTTTATGGTGTAAAGTTATTCAAGCGATTTATGGCTCAAAGTTTGATCTTCATGTGACCGATCAACCCTCGATTTGGTGCTCTATTTTACGTGAAGTAAAATCTTTGAAAGATTCTGGTTTTGATTTTTCTTCGCATTGTAAGAAGCGGATTGGGGACGGGTCTTGTACTAGTTTTTGGTATGATATATGGTTAGCTGATGCCCCTCTTTGTGTTCAGTTTCCCCGTTTGTTTGCTCTCGAATTGGATAAGGAGATTGTGGTGGCTAATAAAATGGGAGCTTCTTCGGTCTCAGCTTCTTTTCGCCGGGACGTGCGTGATGGAGCTGAGCGGCAGCAGTGGGATGACCTTTCTTCAATTATGAACTCGGTTGTCCTCTCGTCTTCCAAAGATAGGTGGACTTGTGATTTGTCGGGAGATGGAGAGTTCAAGGTTAAAGTCATCAGAAACTTTATTGATGACTTGTTTCTCCCTTCGTCGGATGTTGCAACGAGATGGGTAAAATTCATTCCCATTAAAGTTAATGTTTTTTCTTGGCGTGCTCGTCGTGATAGGTTACCTACTAGAGTCAATCTTAGCCGTAGAGGTGTTTTGTTGGATTCCCATCTGTGTCCTCTTTGTAATGCTGCTATGGAGGATGTTCAGCATGTTTTCTTTCGATGTGACGTGGCTCGGGTTGTTCTTCGTAAAATTTGTCGTTGGTGGGATTTGGATTGGCAGGAGATTTGTTCTTTCTCGGATTGGGATGCTTGGTTCTTATCCTTTCGACTTTCTTCCCGTCTCAAGTCTATTTTAGAAGGTGTTTTTTATGTTGCTTGGTGGCGGATTTGGAGGCTTCGAAATCAGTTGGTCTTTGACGCTTCGCCTCCTAATCGTTCGACGATTTTTGATGACATTGTTTCTTGGTCCTTTTTATGGTGTTCTAGTAGATGTAATAGGGTTTTTTCTTGGGAGTATTGGTTAAAAAACCCCTATCTTATTTCTTTGTAATGTCTTTCTAGCTCCTTGCTAGTTTTTTTTAATAAAGTTGCCGTTAAAAAAAACATATCTATAACGGACAATGGTTCTAATACATGTTAGCAATGATTACGCGAACTGTGCCAAATAATTAATTGACAGATGCAAAACCGTGTCAAATGATTTTTATGACGAACGCAAAAACGTGCGAAATGTTTTTTTGGCAAGGTGGATATAAATGTGCAAAATAAGTTTGGCACAAAAATATAAGCCGTGCCAAATACGTTTGCCACAGTAGATAAAACCGTCATAGTTAATTTTGGCATGGGTAAATAAAAACTGTACCAAATACCATTTGGCACGGGAAATGAGTTAGTACCAAATACACATTTGGCACGGGATATAAAAGTGTGACGAATGCCTATTTTGGAACGGAAAATCATCAGCCGTGCCAAATACCTCACTCATGGCACCCCAAAGTTAAACCGTTCCAAGAACCGTTCCAAATACTATTTAGCACGGTTTTAACCCGACCCAAATGTATTTGGCACCCTCATATTTAGGACGGAGCCAAAAGCCTGCCAAAGCCGTGCCAAATAGCATTTGGCATGGCTTTTTGAGTATTTATCACGGTTTTCCCCCTCCCAAATACCCCTTTTTCTTATAGTGCATCCCACGGATTTATGGAGCAAGGCCATACACATACCTCTCAATCATCCTACTCTCAGGAGTTACCAAATATGGAACTAACCTAGCCAACTCATGAATCATCCTCTCACTGAGGAAAACGATTCCGCGTTGATTATTTTTATTCTTTCATAACGGATAATTACTTTGATACTTTGCTTATGTATACGTTTATATTTTTATAAAAATATTTATATTATATTTGAGGGCTTTATTTGATAAACGCGTTGTGGAAAACGGACAAACATCATTCACATCTACCCTATTACCGAGAGGTTTCTCTACTCAACAACTAGTATCATATTTCGAGCATTCGGTTGTGGCTCCGTTTGAGGCCTGGTATGGTAGGAAGTGGTAGGTACCTATGTTATCGGCTGGAGATTTGGCTGAAGGCAATTTGAATTGGAACCTGAGTTTAGTACTAGAGATGACAGATAAGGGTGTTATTGATAATGGAAATGCTTTAAGCGGCTAGAGATCGTCAAAAAGAGCTAATGCGGATAAGGAGTACGTAAACCATTAGTGTTTGAGGGTGGGTGATCGGGTATTTATTTATGGTATCTACCTTGGAAGGGCGTAGTGTGTTTAGAATGAAGGGTAAGTTGCACCGATAAAAAAGAAAATATGTAGGACCATTTGACCATCCTTGAAAGGATTGGCACTTGTAGAGCTTATAGAGTTGGAGGTTTCTTGAGCGACGTTGAGCTAGGTGCCTTGACACATTTCATGTGTCAAATCTGAAGATCAGGATCTGGTGGAATGCTAACTTGCATGGTGCCATTGTATAGATCTAGGTTGATAAGGGACACTTCATTTTGTTCAAGGAATGCATCGAGAAATTTAGAGTTAAAACACATAGGAAGATAAAGCTTAGTGAAAGTTAAAGATGGAATTGCGATAACTGTGGGACCTGAGTTTACTTGGGAACATGAAGACCAGATGAGGATTAAGTATCCACAATTGTTCGTGGACCGAGTTGTTGAGCCTGCTAGTTAAATCTAGGAACGAGATTTCCTCAAGGAGGGGATACTGTGACATCCGTGATTTAATCAGGTTAGATACCTTTTAAGACATGGCCTTAGAGTATAAGTTGTTTGATTTCTTGTTTTGCTATGTATTATTATTGTGTGTCTAAGTGGTTTGAATAGAGGCATGATATCATTTTGAGGTGTATGGGCTTCTCATTTTGAGTGTTGTTTTTGTTTGGTTGATGTGAGTCATTCCTCACCTTGTTCTCGTGGATTGACAAAGGAAAAAAATGATGCATATTTTCATTGCCAATAGTGCTACGCTATAGTTGGATGAGTTTGTGTTAAGCGTTTATCGGGAAATGTGTTATGTTGGATAATAAAGTGAAGCTGTGGTCGGGGTGGTGAAATATGGGAAGTTTGTAGCAACCTTTCTTAAAATAAAAAGTGAAATGTGAAATGAAAAGTTATACTTTTTTGAAGTTTAGTAAGTTGCGTTTTTATGTTAAAAAGGTGTTACTAAATTAGCTTAGGTTTTTATGAAAACATAAGGTAATAAAAGTAATTAGTTAATTAATAATTAAATAAAAAAATAATCAAAATGTAAATCAAGGGGGGTGGGGGCGATCGCCAAGGAGTTTTGAGGTAGGGTTAGGAGTCTAAACCTTGTCAAAATCTATGACTTAAAGGATACAGGATACATAGGGATATTTATACATTAAACCTCTTAGTCATATATCTTTTCTTCCATTCTTGTGTCTCGAATATTCAGCCCAAGCAACCCTAGAGTTGGTCGCGAAAATTTGTTGTAGATCCAAGAACCCTCAAGAATTGTTGTTTAGGTGCTAGCATTCAAGGTAAGTATGTTCATCTTAATTAATTTATGAGATTCATGTAACATGATTTATGATGGATCTAGGGTTTACATAAAATACAGATTATATATGAACTTCAATGATGCTATGATGATTAGGGTTAGTTTAGGACCATGATCATGCATGTTGCATGTTAGGGTTTGCGTTAGAACATGATTTGGAGTTGAGCAGAATTTAGGGTTGTGTTCATGCGAGGTTATCTCCATGATAGCTAGGACTTTTTGAACGTTTCTGGACATTTAATTATAGCCCAAGGAATTTACTTTCCATAGGGTCTGGCCTCAAGTCGTTTTGAGGTCGGGAAGTCATTCAAATATTGCTTACACTAAAAGTTGTTAAAACAATAAATACACGTCAGATTTAGGTCAGATTTCGAGGTTTAAAACCCCTATTTAAAATTTGAATTAAGGATTTCCAAAATACAAATGGTAAGTTCTATATGTCTATTTACTTTTTGCAAATTTTTAGCTTCTGATTGTATGTCTAAGTATGGTAATTAGGGCCATACATTTTAGTGTGCAATGAGATCTGTATTTGGATAGTTTTGAAGTTGGATTTTATTTGGGGTAGTTTCACATGTAATGAGCAATTTGTAATCACAAGGTAGTTAATAAACTCATAAATGAACTTAGATGATTTTTGGTATAATTTATAGAAGTCAGCAAGTAAGGGTTTTAAGTACGTAAAGATACACTAATTCTGCAATTCTGAATAAATTGTAAATAACTAGTGTAATGTGTTAATGAGGTGGTTAAGGTTGGGCATGGTGTCGGGGTGACCCATGACGGTTAATCAAACCCTTAGACATCCATCATATGTGTGTTACATGGACTAGAGCTTTTAGCTTGGTCGCGTGTAACCGTGTTTATTTATTTGTATAGTTGCGTGATAGAAATTGGAAGCTACGTTTGAGCATTCAGGTAAGTTACATAGTGTCACTTTTTACTGCATTTTAAACTTGGGATGGAAATGATGCAAGTGTTGAAATAAGTTTTAAATTACTGTGATTATGTGTTAGTGTAAATGCTTGCACTATTATTTGACTAATATGCGTTATGTGCTACATGTTTTGTGATGTGATATTAAGATGTTGCCTAGTCAGGTGGCTTACTTGCGGGTATCCATGGCCTGAGCTAGAGGGAAAGAGATTTGGTTATGTGATGTGATATTGATATGTTTCCTAGTCAGGAGGATTACTTACGGGTATCCATGGCCTGAGCTAGAGGGAAAAAGGATTTGGTATGATCCAAGAGCGATTGAGGTTGTCTGCTTGGTGTTTGAGTGGTTGATTGGATTGTGTTTGGCATGGCAAGGTTGGTGGTTTTACTTGAGTTCTGTGTTGCATGTCAAGGGACATCAAGTGTTGGTTGAGGGATCAGATGGGTACGCCTACCCAGTATATGATTTGTTTGAATGATTGATTGGATTGAATTGCATGTTAGCTTGTATGTTAGTTAGCATAATTGTCATGCAAAATGTATTATTTTATAATCACGGTAATTGGATAAATTGTTTTGGAAATGGATTGGATAAGTGTGTCTGAAAACCTATGTTTCTCACCAACCATTGTGTTGATGTATAAGCATCATTTTCAGAGAGTATTGCAAAACAAGATGAGATTAAAGTTTTAGAAGGGGGCTAAGTGGACGTAGGCAGCTGGCGAAGGTTAGTTATCTAGATTTGTTATTGTTGTTGGATAACGATGAATATTATTTGTTTTATTTGTTAGGATCAGTATTGCAATGCGTTTGCATGTCATGAACATTTAGACATGAATGCCTTCGTTTCATTGTCACAAATCGCCTTTTGGATTTTGTGTGTAGTGTCTTGGGTATGTTTTCAGTGACTGTGCTGTTCTATGACCCTTGTATTTTTATGCATGTTTTAGTTCTCTATATAGACACAATGTGTGTATGGATGACTCCCTTTCCTCGTGTCAAGCTCGCGTTTACGCCTTGAGTAAGGTGTGACAGAACTATGGCGTCAAGAGCAAACGAGCAACCTAGTTATCTGACCCATTATCTAGAATATTCTCTTTCATGACGGCGTCACGATTAAAACGCGACGCCGTCACAACGTTTTTCCTATATATACAAACCCGAATTTAGGGTTTTGAGTGTGTAACTTTAGAATAAAAAGAGGGTACGAACCCTAGTTCGTTTAGCAGCTGTTAGGGACGATTTTAGGGCCTAAAAACCCTATTGTACTTCCTCCAACTCATGTTTTAATCAAGTAAGGTTTATTTAATCATTCAATATGTCTATGTGTTGTTTGATTCATCTATGTTCTTGCTTTATTAACATGCTAGGCTAAGCCTCCTATTGTGTTTATTTATGATTGTATGAAACCTAGAATGTAGATCTTAGTGGTGTTGCTTCTTGTGATGGATGTGCATGTTAGGTCTTAGAAAACCAGCTTTTGTCTGCATCGCTGTTGATATGTCTAGGAAAACATGATTGTGTAGAAAGGATACCATCGGGTAACAGTCTTCATACTACCTTGCCCCCTAATATGGTTGATCCACTCTTAATATATTTCACATGCACTTAGTGTACTCCTAGGGGCCTTGTAATAGTCTTCATACTACCTTACTTGTGCGTTGCTCTAGCGGAATACTAAGTAGATGGCGGGTTCGTGTAATTCGTTCATGACTTAGGAAATAGTTACACAGATCATCACAAGGGTGACAAAGCAACAACAATAGGAGAAGCAATATAGGGAGTAATACATGATTAAATAAACACAATCTTTTATCCTATTGTTATCACCATTAGCGTAGTCGTCATTTAGTTTAATAGCTAAAACCAAACATCCTCTCAAATATATGATTTTACTTGATTTCCTATAAACTTAAAAACACCAAAAATAATCTTCTCTCAATCCTTAGAATTCTGTTAGACCGTGATCAAGCCTTCCCAACCTATTCTCCGAGTAAACGATAACAACCCCTCGAGTCTTGCCTATAATACTACTACAACGATTAGGTGCTCTGCTTAGGGAGTTGTAAAACTTCATGTAGAAGTCCTACGACGACCGCATCAGTCGTGTTATGTAGGACACATACCCTGTAGGGTTAGTCCCGTTGATTGAATAACCAGAAAGTTTGGCAATGCCAAATTTGCTAGATTAGTCATCACGTCGAGGACTGGATCGTATCCTGACACCCGATTGAGGCAGTGTGACCTAAGTGTGAGAAATTCTGAATCTAAGAGAAAAGGCTCAAGTGTAGGGGTAAGTGTTATATAAACCCAAGTTATGATGTATTGATCTTAATCAAAAAAAGAGAAAAGAAAAAGACAAGAGATTGATTTGAGTTGTGTAGAGTTAGTATATCTTTCGTCCGAGTCTTGGCGTTAGAACCAAACAGTGTGTATTCATATAAATAATTAGCTATCATTCCCTCTAATATTCACCTAAGCCACCCAAATGTTCCTATCCGTTTTTGTTTCCATTATATTTTTATTTCTTACACTAACCCACAACCCTTTAAAAAGACTCTTAGATGTAATGAATAATGCTTGCTACCTAGCGATGGAGGTTTGGATCAGCTTTCCAAGCCTATAGTAATATTATATGCTATTTTTTTTTTTTTTTTCTTTTTTTTTTTTGTGACAGGGTAATGGTGTTGATTTTCTGTTTCCCCCTTTATGTTATAATTATTATACACCCGAGTGAAAGAGAGAATCCCAAACACTTATGTGAGGTGCTAGTATATACTTTTTGTGCTTTTAATTACAAGGTCTAAAAGATTATGTTGTAAAATACTTTTAAATAGTAGGTAAAATGACCCTCATATTGCTATTGTCTAGGTAGAAAAGCCTATTTGCTTGAGGACAAGCAAATCCCATGTGTAGGGGTATTTGATGAGGTGTCATTTTATACACTTTTTTGGGGTCGTTTAACCCCTTAAATCGTGAAATTATGCCCAAAATAGGTACTTAATCGTTCCTTTTTAGGTATTCAGCATTTGGAAGGCAGTCGGAGGAAATACTCACGACTTAGGCTCATTTGGAGAAGAAACGGACAAGACTATGGACCTACACTAACATCTCTCAAGAATTTCTACTTAGAAGCTAGAGACGGCGTCACAAATTTTCTGTGATGCCGTCACAACTATACCAAGACGACGTCAATGACGACCCAACCCACTTATCTTGGAATATTTACTTCATGACGGCGTCATTGATTTAAACGGCGATGCCGTCGCAACAATTTTCCTATAAATACAAATCTGATTTTAGGGTTTTAAGTGTGTAACTTTAGAGTAAAAGAAAGGGACGAACCCTAGTTCATTTAGCAGCTGTTAGGGACGAGTTTAGGGCCTCAAAACCCTATTGTACTTCCTTCAATTCATGTTTTAATCAAGTAAGACTATCTTAATCATTCAATATGTCTTGTTTATTTAAGATTGTATGAAACCTAAAATGTGTTGCTTCTTGTGATGGATATGTATGTTAGGTCTTAGAAAACCAACTTTTGTTTGTATCGATGTTGATATGTCTAGGAAAACTTGATTGTATAGAAAGGATACCATCGGGTAATAGTCTTCATACTACCTTGCCCCTTATATGGTTGATCCACTCTTAATATATTTCAAATGCATTTAATATACTCTTAGAGGCCTTGTAATAGTCTTCATACTACCTTACTTGTGCGTTGCCTTAACGGAATATTAAATAGACGTTGGGTTCGTGTAATTCGTTCATGACTTAGGAAATAATTACATAGATCATCACAAGTGTGACAAAGCAACAACATAAGGAGAAGCAATCTAGGGAGTAATACAAGATTAAATAAACATAGTCTTTTATTATATTGTTATCACCAGTAGCTTTGTTAATATTTAGTTTAATAGCTAAAACCAACCACCTCTCCAATATATGATTTTACCTGATTTCATAAAATATAAAAACACAAAAAGAATCTTCCCTCAACCCTTATAATTCTGTTAGACAGTGATCAAGTCTTCCCAACCTATTCCCCTAGAGAATGATAAC